>VVHJ01049973.1:0-16136 GCA_015107715.1 Tylochromis polylepis | reverse complement strand
TAGCTTGCCCCCCCCCCCCCCAGCTCCCGGTAAGCTGAAGGCAGCTTCAACCGTCTGTGTGTTGAAAAAATAGTAACGCGTCCGGACCGCGTTTTCTTCTTAGTAACGGTAACGGCGTTGTAACAATAGGAATAGTAATTAGTTATATTACTAATTACTGAAAAAAGTAACGCCGTTACTAATAACGCCGTTATTCCCATCACTGTTCAGCAGTGACATGTTTTTGGATCCATGTGATGATAAAACCGTGCTCTCATTTCAAAACTCCAGCCTTTCACATTAGTTTCTCTTTACCTGCCAAACATGAAAGAGCGCTGAAGGTTCAGGTGGTTCCAGCTGCCAGTTACCTGACAAACAGCGAACTCTGATGGACCCTCTCTGCTTCTCTGTTAAGGTGATCCATCTCTAAATTCACAGCTCAGCACAGAGATGGTAGAAGACCTGACTGACTATGGCTACATCCTGATATGCTTTCATTTTGCTGTGTTTGCTCCTCATGTCCACACGACTCTGGAGGGTTTAGAGCCTAAAACGGAGGCAGCATCCATACATTGTTGAAAGAGTAACATAGGCAGATACACTGTGACTCTTTGCAAAGCAAAAAACCTAAATGTAATGTTTTTGGTTTATTTTTGTGATCAATGAGGCCAAATTACAAAGAGAAATCAGATGGCTGGAGTATCATTTTCAGGGTCTTTGTGGGGTTTTCTTGAGGGCATGGGACACTTGAGATTATTGAATGATTAATGTAAATATCACTTTAATTTTGTAGCTGGGGATGATTTCAGCGACATAGGCCTCAGTCACACAGGCTTACAGACTGGTGAGTGACTTCAGGAATATTGTGTATGTGGTTGTTGTGTGGCACTAGTTCTGAAGAGCGTGTTGCACTAAAGTCCTCCTTGTGATTGCTGCAGTCGACCTTAGTTTGCGTCAAAGATGCCACCTCATCTGCAAACACTCAGTTATTATTATTACCCAATTATTTGTCACAGCAGAAATCAGACTTAGTGACAGGAGTCACTGACCTGCCTGGGTCTGTGTGATTGTGGTCTCTTAAACTGCTGAGTAGGTTTATCTATAATTACACAGCACCACATATCAGTAGAATTAAAATCTGCAAAATAAGAATCTAAGTGGTAAAATGAAATGGTTTGGAGTAGAAAGTACAATCTTTACATCCAAATTACATAAAAATTTACCATAGAAATACTTTGACCCACTCCAAGTACATTAAAACTGTACTTCAGTGAAGTACTTAAGTAACTCTGCTGAGTTACATTCCACTGGTTCTATCCCTGCTGTTGGAGGGCTCTAGGACTCTGACTAGGACTGAGGACTCTAGTCCATTGGCAGTGGTGGGAGGGGCACAGGCTATGCCTTTCTAATTCTTCAAAACCCCAAACTTCCTCAACACAAGCAGAAAGTGACAGCCTCGTTACTTACCCTACAGTTACCCTGCAAAGTCTGGAACTTTCTCTTTAAAACAGTCTCAGATCAGCACTACATAGAGTAAAGGTAATATGATATATGGCTTTAGGCCGGATGTTTGGAGATCATTTCTGATCCAGTGCTTGTCTGGACAGAGTTTGTTCTTGTTTTAAAATGAAAGTGTGTTAGTGTGAATTTAGCCTGTGTTAGCTGGTCCTCATCTCGCTGTGCTCATGTGTTTAGCTGACTGAATTGTTGCTGCTGAAGTGTCCATAATGAATTCATCTTCATTCTGTTTCTGTCTGTCTGTAGTCTGTCTGTGGTGTTCTGTCTTTTCACATCCTTCTTAGCTTTGCTCACAGTCTGAAAAACTAAATACCCGTCAGTCCGCTAACTAACTCACCTGTGCATGATCCAGTCCTCTGCTGTGTGGGACTGCCTTACACAACCAACAGGAAGTTCTTTACACCTCCACCTCACAGTAGCTGTGTCCCAAAACGTAGGCAGAATCCTTTGGAGGACCCGGCCTTCGCGGTCTACGTGGGCAGCATCCTCCGAAGACCAAGAAGGCCAGAAGTGCGAGGCTGTGAAATGGGACGGCCTACCCTTCATATGTGCGTCACCAGCTGTCATAGCGGAGTTTAATAAACGCAGTCGTCTGCCCCTTGCTCCCTAAAATATAACAGGACATTGGAGTAAAGTCACGGGAAGCATAGAGCTGCCACCCAGACAAAAGAAAAATAGAGCTATATGACGGTATAATGTGAAACCGTTATTGTTCAAACAACATAATTATCATGTTCGTACAATATAATATGTACACTGTAAGAACGTGAAGAGGTTTTTGTTATAACATCATAATCATGTATATTGTAGTCACATGATATTATGTTGTTCAAACATGAAAAGTATATTGTTAGAACGATAAAGGTCCCATGTTATAACGTGATATAGCTGTATGTTCCTTTGTCTGGGTGGCAGCTCTATGCTTACGTAAAATCCTCTACCATCTCACACTTCTGTTTAATCAGTTTTCTGTTTGATGTTTGTACAGCATATTCAGCTGTGTGAAAACTATAACTTTAATCTCAGCCAAACTGATTTACTCAGGAACAAATAAAACACTGAAAAAGGCCAAACAATAACATTTTTAGGTCATCTAAGTGACTTATATATCATATTTAACCTGACTAGCGAAAGACCGGGGGGGGGGTCCGAAAATGATGTGCCGGGAGTCCAGTGTTTCGCCGGCTCCAGTGAGCCATCTCTGAAAACGTCAGAGCACTTTTGCAAATATGTGATGTCTTGATGAATTGAGCAGATATTTGGAGTTTACACATTCTCGCCTGAAAATATCTTAGACATTTATTTTGTGACCCAGAATGTTGCATTTGAAAATGTGGGTCTCCTCCGCTACCATTTGTAACGCCTCTGTAGCTGCCGCCATTGGTGGAAACTGGAATTGGCTGGGCCGCGCTATGAATTCTGGGATAGGTTGGGTGATGAATCCATGGGTCAGGTGTATCCATGAAGGATACACCTGACCCATCCTTCAAATCCAGGGAAATGAAGGACACATTTGTCGCCGCATTTGGAGCATCTTTGGAATTGGGACAGCCTTCGTCGCGTCGCTGTGATGTCATCGGCCTTCAAATGCGTCTTCTGAAGGATGCTGCCTATGTTTTGGGACACAGCTAGTGTCTCTCCTACTCTCTGCTCTGTCTTCTTCTTCTTTTGACTTGTGCATTTTGATGAGCCCTACCATGCAGCTCTGCTGCGATGAGATGATTGGCCTGCGCTACTCATGACATCATCATGTGCTAGTGTTGGACTTCACTGCCTTGTGGAGGAATGAAATTGGGCTGAGCTGCATGTCAATCACCCAGCCAACCTGCATGCAATTGGGCGGAGTCAGTGTGAGGCAAAGGCCAAGCTAGTGGATAGATGTTTGAAGGAACAGTCCAACATTTTGACAGGTGTCCTTCTCAGAGTCCAGGTCAGAGACTAAATATGAGTGTACCTGTGTAGAAAAAACTGATGGGTTTTTGCAAAGAAACCCCTGAGAAGAAAAAGATTCATTGCTTTCTTTGTGGTTGACTAATGGGATCTATGACTTACCTTGAAGTTATTAGGTTTAAGGTGTGTTTAAATGTGTTAAAGTGCTCTTCAGGGGGTCCCCAGACAAGAAGTCAGTGGCTTATTTTGGTCCATAAAACTATGGAATGAATTCTTGTTGGTTTTTCAAAAGAGGTGTTTCTTCTGCCCAGTAGAGGGGCTCAGGATTTTGCCCTAAGGACCCAGGGGGGGTCTTAATGATTTATTAACTAAGAGTGAAATTTATGAAGTTCTTTAAGGTCACAAAGTGAGTTTCTGGAATTTTGTTAATGCCTTGCCCTGATAATGAGCTGCTTTGCAGCATTTGGAGTCCATAGGAGTCGAATGGGTTTTGTCCTCTAAGGTTTTTGACAGATTCCCTGAGTGGCAGGTTTATGACTCCTTGGGTTATTGGTTTCTTTTGGGATCCACAGGAATGGGGGTCACAACTTCAGACAGGAATATTTTCTTTAAAATACCAAGACTTCAGGTGCATCACTCCCTTTAGGACTATCTGTGGCATGCATGGCATCTCCAGGAATCAGGACTTTATTTAGTCCTGGAGACCAAAATACCTGAAGGAAGTAATTTGTGGGCATTGCTCCAAGTTTATCTTGCATAGCAGGATGTCATATCTTTAACTTACCTTTTTGAGGATCCTAAAAGCAGTTAAAAATAGGTAAAGTTCTTAAAAGAAACAAAGCACCTCATCCTTGAAGGTGTTAAGGCAGAACTCTAGAACCCATAAGGAAAATGACACCAGTCATACATGGAGCCCTAAACACTCGAACAATATATCTAAAATGTTGGACTCTTCCTTTGGCAGCAGCTGAGCTCTACATGATTGGTTGTTCTTCTGTCCACCTGGGTCACATTCAGTCTGAACTCCAGAGCTACACGAGCTCTGGGGGCTCTCTTGGGTCAAATGAGACTTGAGTCAAACCACAGAAGTAAAACAAAAGCACATCTATCAGAAATGGAGACAAAGCTGCTGAATGGCTGCTTTTCGTGGCCTTGAGCTATCCATCACTTTCAAACTAACTTGAGAACAGGAAGGAATTGTGGGTAAAATAGTAAATGCTGAGGTTTGGCAGGTTTTGGTGGAAATGTTAGCCTTGTTCAGGTGTGTCTCTGTAAATCATGGGATGGCTGAGGTCATTTGATTTCTGTTTATGTCCTGAAGGCGTCCAAAGAAGCAGGACAGGCGCTGGTGTGTAAGGCCAACCCTAACTTTGAGGTGCATCATCATCACCTCCTGAACTGCCTGGAGAAGACCACAGTGAGGACACACACACACACACACACACACACACACACACACACACACACACACACACACACACACACACACACACACACACACACTTTATTTGATCAACTGATTAACAGTTTACTCCTTTCTGCAGTTTTACATGTTTTCCTTGATTTTATAGATTGAATACTTAAAAATTTCTCAAATAAACTTCTAAAACTTCAAAGAGCTAAAATTGAAGAAAACACATCATTATATTTTTGATTAATGAGAATGAATATCGTTTACCTTACCTGCTGATTAAATTTTCTACCATTTTTCAGCGGTAAAATAAAAATATTCAGTTTTATTCTTTACTCTTTATCCAGTTCATAGCAGATTGTGTATGTCCATATTTGAGCTTTAAGCCTTTACCTGCCATCCTGTAAAACAGCAGCTTTGCTTTTTCTCAGAATCATGAGTTTGTGGATGAGAAGACATATGAGGCAAGCTGCAAGGATGTTACGCTGCTGAAGCAGGTTTCCCGCTCTTCCTCCATCTCCTCCTCTTCAACTCATGGCCTCAGCTCCTGCTGCAGCCGCAGGAAGAGGAAGACCTTCAACGTCCCAAACTCCAACATGTCTGTGGGTCTGCAGGGCAGTCTCCAGGAGCTGAGCACCATCCAGATCAGGGAGCGACCGCTAACCAACAGGTAGGTTAGACAACACTGCAACTGTTTTTTTTTACAGTCATACAGGTGCATCCAGCATTTGCATCCCTTTGTTCATTTATAGTCAGATATCATCTTCATAAAGAAATAAAATCATCCAGAAGAGATGACTGTGAAGATTGCAAGGGGTCCTACTGACTTTAAGGATATTCCAGAAGGTTACAAAGGTCCTTCTGAAGGGTCTTAAGTTCCTAAAGAGCTTCCAGTTGTCTACATGGACTTTGCAAAAGTCATTGAAAAGAAAAGAAAAATTCTGAAGAACATTTACAGCACATGATCCTTGAAGAAAGCTCTACCAGGAGCTACTAGAGATTCTAAGAGTTGGATTTAATTATGAAGCAGGTCTTGAAGAGCCTGAGTAGTCCACCTATTTCTTTTCTGGTGGAGTTTCAGATTATGATAAAAGTTTTGATGTTTTAGAAGACCACTGGGATCATTAATTATGAGCTATTACTGAATACTCAATCAATCTAAGAGGTCTTAGAAGATTCTGCCTATCCTCACTGAAGGCAGTAAATCATGTTTAGCAGGTCTAGGGTTCCTACAGAGGTATCAGGAGACCTTTAAAGAAAAAAGTTTCAGGATTCCAAGTATTAGAGGTTGAGGTTGTTTTGGAAGTTTTGTTGTGTTTGGGGAGTTTTCAGGAATGAGGGCATTTTAGAGCTATCAGTACAGATATGTCAGCTATCTTTAGTGGAAGTATTGATTATGTAGAGGAGGCTCTAGCCTTTCTTTTATAGCTTTTGGAAGTAGGTTTAGATGATCTGCTCTTTTACACAAAGGTCCTTGTTTTAGTTGTAGCTGTACAACTAAAACAAGGTAGTAAGTCCCATAAGTCTTTACATGTTTCCCTAAGGTTGCAGAGGAGTTCAGGTTTAATTGCTCATCAATCATTTCAGCAAAACTTCATGTATAAAAACCCAATACTGACTTTTTAAAATCAAAACCTTCTTGTACACCTCAGTAGTAAAGTTAATATGAATGACTTAAAATGGGAACAGAAAAAAATTGAAGAACCGAGCAAGAGATGTGATGCTTTAACCTTGATTTAGATAAAAATACAATTCAGATGATAAAATACAATTCAAATTCAAATGTAAAATCATTTTCATGTCTTATAAACTCAAATTTTCTTCACAACAGAACATAGAAAACATATTAAATGTTTAAACTGAGACTGAGAAATGTGGGATGGGCCAACATAGGAGTGGAGAAGTCAGCAGTACTAAAAAGAAAGATCTGGAGGAACACTGTAGAAGTGATGACCTGAGCTGAGTTGATGTGTCTACACCTGAAACACATGACAGGAAGTTGAACTAGAGCCCATTTGAACTGCTCAAAATTCACCTTTGCTCATGAAGACCTACTTACCTGTCTCTCCTTTGCCTCTCTCTAGTCGTTCCAGTCGATCCAGTCTCAATGCCAAATTTGAGGAGACGGTTCCTCTAAACTGTGACCAACCCTACATCACCTCCGCCATCATCAGCATGCCCACACCGCCTGGCACCACCCCTGAAGGTGATGAATCTACTAGCTCCACTGACTACTCCCAGGCCAACATCGTGCGGGTGTCTGCACTTTAGGGCCCACCAAGACTCTCCCACACTGCCACCCATTGCGCTGGAAGATGGCAGGGGTTGGTGGTCTACAGCTCAAACCACAACAGACTCAGAGCAGGCTTTGGTAGCTGCATCATGTGTCCACAGTGGAAGTGATGGGTTGGCTTAAATGCTTCAGACCTGCCGTGGAAAATCAGGTCTACAGGTCACACTAAAACTGGCTCTGATTTGGAGTGTAGTTGTTTTCTTGCTCTCTTTTTCTTCGGGGAGGATTTTTCCTCCGTTAAAATAGTAGCAGCCTGATTGGAGGTGGATCTCTGCTTCTTTCTGAGAGGTCATCAGCACTGCTGTTTTCCTGTGCTGTTGAAACACAGAGAGGTATCTTTGTCCTGAATGCTGGCTTAGCGAACCAGCGCAATGAGAATTGGATCATTCTGAAATATGCTTAGCACAAAGACTGGCAGCTGGGGTCAACACTTCACATTCATTATATGTTGTATCCTCTCGGTCAGTTACTAGCCCATGTAGCTGCGTTTGACTTTCTGGAGGTGGACTTTAGGACCAGAAGTTCAGTCTTAGCTAACTGGACTTGTGGTTTAATCTAGCTTTAACCTTTTAAATTACCTGCATTTCTTTCATATTAGGTCTACTGTACTCCTTATGAAAGATAATGTAGAAAATACACAAAACATCAGACATATTTTCAGCTTTTAGTTTAGGCTAAGAGGTCCTCAGCTGATTTTGACTTTATCTCCAATCACTGGAATTCACTTAGCTGGGCTTGCAGTCTTTGTGCTAAGATAGACTAAACCTGTCCCAGTAGAAACCAGGATGAGACCGATGGTGACGGAGGGGTTATCATCATACTATCACAGTCCTGAACCTGACAGACGCTCTGTATTTGTAGAAAATGTTCTGAGGAAATGTTGAAGGTTGGAACTCACCATTTGTTTTGCAACCTATTGAGTTTCTTTTATAAGCACATATTTATCCTGGGTGGAGGCTGTTTGTCGCTGAAGACTGCCGTCTGTTCTCATCTTCAGCGTTTGTCCCATCATGGGTGGGACAGGTTTAACTCCTGCACCATCAATGTGGTGAAAACCCAGCAGTAGATATTTACAGCCTGCACCCAGTGATGAAATATATAATGTAAATGCATTATTATCATTATTATTATCACGTTATTTTCTTCCAGTTATCATATTTTTTATTATTATTATTATTTATCAGTGGTGGTGAATGGGGAAGTTTATCTTGAGGTGTAAGTGCTACAACAGTTAAATTATCTTTTTTATTTCATTTAATTTCATGGATTTTATTTGTTAGATTTTTAATTATCTTTTTATACTTGTTTTCATTTTTCAAAATAATGATAAATTTCCTTTAACCCAACGTCAGTAGTTTCTGATGTGCTGAACATGTGAGTGCCTCATGGTGTGTTAGCCGCAGACAGTGGGCAGGGCTTTTCTTCTAAAAGATTTGGACGATTTGTATTTGCAGCCATCATGAAGAAGAGGATGAGAAAAACAGTGAGCATGCTCAGTATCTGTGCGTGCCTGTGCACGGACCCGTGTGTTTCCATGAAAGCCGGGACGCTCCTCTGCATGCACATCTGGCTGATGTTGGTGTGAGCAGTTTGGGTTCTTGTACTTATTCTGTAAATATGAGTTTTCTAGCTGACCTCTCTGACTGCCTTCCTCTCTGCTGTACAGAAACACCAAACCGCCATCGTGCAAATGTTGATGTCAATTTGTGATAAGAGAATCTTTTTGATGTTGCACTGGGCCTGGCAGTGATGTGTATTGTAATGCTTGCAGGTTGATTTGATGAACTTGATGCCAGATGTTTTGTTTCTTGGTGTACAGCCGTGTGTTGAGGTTAGGTGACGGGACACAGATTTACAGCACTGACTCTGAGCTGACAGCTGGAACCACAGTTTAAACAGAAAACGGGCAAACTACCAGTTACCCACCAAAAAAAAAAAAAAAAGTGCTTTGTTTTTTGCTGTTGGCAACTTTTTGCTTAGTGATTTTAACAAGTGTTATTTATCTGAAGTACAAACTAACAGATCCCATTGTTTGATGTAAAATGACCAAGAAAGTGATTTTGTAGTTCAGAAAGAGTAGCAATGAGTATAAAATCCAGTGTTAGATGCCTGTGTAACTTTCACATGCTTATTTCACAGAAACATGTGAAATGACTGAGCTTTTTCAACTCAGCCAAGTAAATTTGTTGCTTGAATCAAATCAGCTGGAGGCTGAAGTAAAAAATTCAACCAAATATCTAGAAATAATCTATGATCAGTCTCTTGGTCTCCATCTTCTGAGTCCCGGCATGGTCACGCTGACAGCCTGAAACCTGCAGTTCCTGTAATGTCCAGCAGAGGCAGCAGTGAGTCAGTACCCACAGACTCCCATATTAACCTTTACAGCAGAAATAAGCACTCCAGATTTTTTTTATTTGTCTGTCTCAATCAATAATAATTTATTGTTATTATCTGGTCCAAAAACCTTCATGATGTCACACTGTGTGGTTTTAAAGGTTTAAAAAGGGTTTTAGGGTTTATTTCATTAATGAGTTCTTAGGTTCAGAGTGTTGTTGATACTGTCTGCTGGGGCCCTGATGAATGTTGAATATCTGCTTGTAGTTTTTGGTATAAAAAATATTCTTTGAATCTATGTGACCCATCAGGATGTGCTGTACACACCGAGTCTTAAAGCGTCATCATTGCAGAGGTGATCAAAGACCATCAGTTTGTTCCCATTTTGATACTAAGAAAACATTTTTCTTAAGAAACAAACTGAAACCTTTCATCCTTCTTCTGGGGAAAATTTCTCTCTCCAGCTGAATTTTAAGAATGTGTTGACGTGTTGGATTTTTCATTTCTACGCCATGTATGGAATAAAAAAATATCCAGAAGTAAGAGCACAGCAGATCACATCTTTTTCTTGCTCCTCAAGCATTAAAGAACAGCTGGATTCAGGTTCTTACTGTCAAAGCTTTGACCTGATGCTGCCTCACAGTAGTAGAGCTTCTCCTTGAAGGTGGCAGACCTGTTTTCTTTGTTTTCTAAGATGATGAAAGTCACTCAACTCGTCAGAATGAAGATCCAAATGGAGCAACCCTGCTAGCAGCACCTTTACAACTTCACTCATCCATGTCTGCTCGAGTTTAATGTGACTTATGCAAGTGACTTCTCTATGCTTTCCTTTGTTTTGTAAGGACAACCTGTGCTTTGTATTTAGGGTACAGGGGACAGGCTGAGGGGGAAAGGATGAACATATTTTTGAGGATTTTATTATCATAAGTGTTAATAGTGCATATGTGTTGTAATTGTTCACGTAATTTCTTATTTTTCAAATGATTTCCATGAGAGTTTGTAGTGTTGTATGTTCAGTTAACGTCCCATGATATTTTTCTAAAGTCGTTACAACATGCATGCATTTGCAGCAGAGACAAAGTGATAAAAGAAACTGTAAAAATTAGAGACATTTATGACAATTATCACTTTTGTTTGTTACAGCTTGTGTTCATTGAAGATAATATCTAAAAAAAGAAGCTCATGGTTTTAGTCCGGTGCTGTGTCTGAGTAAACAGAATAAAAACATTGTCCTATTTAAACACTTCCCAGAGTCCAGATGTCTCTTTTCAGAGGTGGGACTGAGAGATTGAAGTCACCCAAGCTTACCTCTCATTATTAAAGGACTTGACATTCAGCCTGTTATGTTTAAAGTCACACAGAGTGCTAAATTGATAACTTTATGTGCCTTTGCTAATAGTAAAGCCTTTTTAGGTAACACTTTATAATACAACCTGAAACTAAGGGCATAAGTACCCTGTAATTACATGTAGTTTCAACATAATTTATCTGAAATTACAGTATAATATATACAGTCTAACTATATTCACCAAAAATACTTCAAGGTAGTTATACTAGAATAACAAGTCAGGTTTTTACAGGAAACAATGACAAAAATTACACTGTAAGTAATTTTAAATACTTTCCAGAAGAATATACAATATTTACCCTTTTAACAATTTACCCTGTATGTTCCAAGGTCCAGCCATATTATGAAGTTATTTAACATTGCCTTACTTCCAGGTATTTTACAGGGAAGGAGACGCAGACTTTATTTTAAATAATTTTAAATATTATGTAATTAATTTTAAGTGATTTTTTTAGAAGAAAAATTTCCATGTATTTTTCAGGGAAGGATAGTGATAAACTATCACTATGTTTTTCTATGTTTTTCCTTCACAGTCACTGTTCACCAGAAACCAGTCCAACTTATTGTCAGCTATGCGGACCAAGCTCTCGCAATGGTTGTAGCCCTGATACAGGCTACCACAGCAATCTGCTAGAAACCAAAGCAATCACAAGGTTTTCAGTGTCCTCCAATGGTTGTATAAGGATCAAATGGCTTGTAGCAACGGGCTAGACACCCCATACTCCCGAAGCACCTACCACTCCACCTATGCTTCCTCCTCACCGTGCAGCCATCCTGCATACAGTGAGTGAATATTGTGAAAATAATTAGTGTATGAACAAACAGAGAGTGTGCTTCAGATAAAGCACATAAAGATGAAATAAGATGTTATCCATAAGTTTTTAATGAAATTGGCTACACAAAAACACCACTGTGTGTTGTAATGGGAACAGGAAGTGCACCAGCTGAAAGTGAAAGTCTTCGGAAATGTGAGCAAACAAACAAGCAACCTCATGGTGCCTTCCTGAAAATGGGACATTAGAAGACAACCAAAAAAATGCGGTCTACACTAGTGTGTGAATCCATAAATTTAAGGTTTTCCTTCTTGATTTTCAGTTTTTGTTGTTTCTATTGAAACCTTCAATTTGTTTCAATGAGGAAATTACATGCTCTCACAGTTACCTCAAGATAAAAAAGACGTCGGTGTGTTAATGAGCACAGCTCTGCGCTGAAAATTGTTTCTCTGACTGAGCCGACCTAAATAAACTAAACAGGCTTGTTCTGCCTTGTCAGATTATTCCATAAAGGAGAAATTACTTCCGCATATTTTTACATTACACTCTGTTATAAATTCAACATGATATCACAAAGTTTGCAGCTGTATTAACACCAGTTTTAGTAACATACTCTGGACTGCATACTTTTAAAAAACAGGGTTTTAACAACAATGTAAAAATCTAAAATTCTTTTGTGATTAATTTTATTAAAGGACAAAATACATCAATGGCATTCACTAAGATAGTTTCACAGACAGGCAAAGATGGGGGTTGCTGCTTGTCTGTAGAAGGCTTTTATTTCACATCATTAAGAGGTGACAATATGCAAATGAGCAGCTGAAGACTTCATTTGAACCGTGTCTTAAAGTTAAGGCAAAAATATAAAGAAAATAACTGTTTTCATAACAGTGTTCTATAAATGCTTTCTGTTGATGATTCCTGCAATACCATTTACACGTGTTAAAATCAAAGCTGGCATAGAGAGGATATTTGGGCTGGAGTTTGGAAGTTGTTGGCCTTCTGTGGGAGGTTGGAGACCTGTGTGAGCGATCACATAATGTGTGACAAAGGACTCTGCTGTGATGCTAATGACAGTCTATGCTCTCTTTCCTGTCTGTAAAAGTTTTGGCCATAAAATGTTACTTCTTTATTTAGTCAGAAATTTGAGTTTTTAGGAAATAATTTTTTATAATTAAAAAAAAATTAGTAATTAATAATTTAAAAAAAAGTTGAATGCAGACTTGGACGTCAGCATTCAGTGTCAGACACATGCTCTGTACCTACTTTACAACTAGCTGGCTAGCTATTACATAATTTTACATAATTACCATTCATTCACACTAACGATGATGTTAGGGAGTGAGGTACACTGCATGGATCTAGTGACGGTTAATTAGTTAACATTAGCTGATAAACTTGAGAACGGTCAGTAAAATGCATTCAGCTTTGTTGCTGTGACCCTTCGGCCAAATGGGTTTAGGCATCTTTTCAGAAACTCTCCAAAGAGAATATCATGACTTTTAAATATTGTTGTGCAGGTCTCACTATGCCATTGGTTGGTTTTCAACATACCAACAAGTCCCTACAGGAAGTTTCACAACTGTGATAGAACAAGTTAGTGGAGAGTTTAAATAAGTGTTACTGTTTTGATCTAAGCTGGTGAAAATAGGCTGTGAGTGAATGCCGGTGGAATTAACCCTTTTTTGTTCTGTTGGTGCTTCCTATTTGCAACAGGAAGAAAAGTTCCCACCCAATCCTGTCAAAATCAACTGATGTGTTTCTAGAGTAATATAATATTTAATGAAGGCATGCAATATTTTACCTTTTCAGAGTCACAGTCATTCCAAGTACATAAGGAGGGGGTCTAAATTTGGTACTTTTTATTTATTCTTCCATTTTTTAGCTTTATATATATATATATAGCTTTATAACTACAGCAGACATCCACCTGAAATTTTCGGGGCTGAAAAACTGATTTAAGCTACACCTTTAAAACGGCAAGAAATTAGTTTTACAATACAAATGTAAAGACAAAATTTGGCCTTTGGTTAACACAATTTTTCCCCTTATAATCACTTCTAAGCATCAGTATCCTCAAATATATGATAGTTTAAATAATCTGCACCAGTTTAATTAATCTGATCAGAGGACAAATAAACATTGGTATAATTTAAAGATTAAAATTTTGCATTTCAGTGTAAAATTTAGTTTTTCAATGACTTTTTTCTTTAAAAAAACCCAAACTTTTGTGTCCCTATTGGAGCAGAAGGATTGGAGGAGTCCCAATGTGTCTGCAGAGTGTGTGCAGAAAGACAGAACAGTCCAGATCCACAAATGATGCTCTGTCAGATCCAGAAGACACACAGGGATGATAGTGTACTGTAAACTGTTTCTGACAGTGGAGCTGTTCTCAGCACTGACAGTCATCTGGACTTCTTCTCATTCCTCTGTCAGTCACTACTGGATGAAGCTCTGCTTTCCGCTCCACCTCACAACAACATGCCCAGTCAGACTGTCTCTACACACAATCTTCTGGAGTTTCAACTTCTCAGCATCATCAGAAAATAACTCATTTCCTCTCAGCATGCACCCCATCGTGTTTACCATTACCTCCATCTGTAGAGAGAAGAAAAAAGAACAGAAATAATACCCAAGTCAGTGATTCAGCACATCCAGTAAAAGGTGAGACAGTGGAACAGCTGTGTAACATAGTTGCCTTCCTCTCATGTCCTATATTAACATGTTGGAGTGAACCTGCTGAACTCGAAGCCCATACACTTCAGAATCTCACTGCAGAGACTTTTAGCATGAAGTCTGTTTCCACTGTAGATTTAAAGTCCACAGTGAAAATAAAATGCTGAATCCTGAAAACTTCATTATTGCACAAATACTTTAGTGATGGATTTCTTGCTGTTCCACTGAAACAAAGAATCTTTGTATGTTGATAAGCATCTCCTCTGTTTCTGAAATATCAGCTAACTAATAAACATGGAAACTGTCATTGAAGATATCTGGATAAAACCACTGACAGACGAACACATACACATACAATCGTCACACACATTGATGACTGAGGACCATTGTCTAGACATCTGGAAACATTGTCAGCTGGAATCCAGCTTTATATCCTGTACACATGAACACTACAGCAGCAGTCCTCTTCACTTCTGTGACACACAGTCACAGGAAGCTTCTGGCTGATCTGACTGGTTGACTTTTTGTCTTTCATCTTTCTCCTTTCACAGCTTTATTGAGAAAATCAGCTACTGACAAGGCTTCAGGTTCACAGGAAACACTGATTCTTTGCTTTCACAGAAACTGTAGCTGTGTCCCAATTCAAGCGCTGCATCCTTCGAAGGCCACATTTGAAGGCTGATTACATCACAGTGAGGCTAAGAAGGCCATCCCAGTTCGAAGGCACCTCCGAATGCAGCCCACAAAGGTGTCCTCTTTTTTCCTGGATTTGAAGGACATGCCAGGTGTATCCTTCAAAGTCTATCCTATCCTAAGATTTATAGTGTAGTAATGGTGGTGAATAATTTTTTCCAAAAAAAAGACAGACAGCTCAAGTGAGAAGACTGAAGTGTTATGGTCCAGAGTCTGTTGACTCTGTGTTTGTGTTTTTTGATTATTAATATGCTTCATTTCAGTTAGTTTCTGGTTATATTTCGGTGATTGATTTCTAGTTCTTAGGTTTTGTTCCTGTGCCTCCCATGTTTAGTGTGTCATGTCTCTAGTGTAGGTTTGATTCTCTTTATTGTTTTCTGCTTGTGTTATATTTATAGTTTCTAGTTTTCTGTCACTATGCCTTCCCTGTGTCCCACGTTTAGTTATTCTCGTCTCCGTGTTTCATTTTCCCTCTGTTCCCCTAGTCAGTCATGTCTCCAGGTCACAGTGTCAAGTCTGCATCTTTGTGAGTGTCTGTTGGTTCCTGTTTCATTTTGATAGTGTTGCATCCCGTGCTCAGTGTTTTGAATTTTGCTTCCCCTTTGTCTCGTCATGTCAGATTAGGTTCAGCTGTGTCTCCCTCCTGATGCGTAGTCCCTTGTTACCCTCTGTATATACAGTGGGTACGGAAAGTATTCAAACCCCCTTAAATTTTTCACTCTTTGTCATATTGCAGCCATTTGCAAAAATAATTTAAGTCCATTTTTTCCCCATTAATGTACACACAGCACCCCATATTGACAGAAAAGTACAGAATTGTAGACATTTTTGCCAGTTTATTAAAAAAGAAAAACTGAAATATCAGATGGTCCTAAGTATTCAGACCCTTTGTTGTGACACTCATATATTTAACTCAGGTGCTGTCCATTTTGTCTGACCATCCTTGAGATGGTTCCACATCTTCATTTGAGTCCAGCTGTGTGTGATCATACTGATTGGACTTGATTAGGAAAGCCACACACCTGTCTATATAAGACCTTACAGCTCACAATGCATGTCAGAGCAAATGAGAATCATGAGGTCAAAGGAACTGCCTGAAGAGCTCAGAGACAGAATTGTGGCAAGGTGCAGATCTGGCCAAGGTTACAAAAACATTTCTGCTGCACTTAAGGTTCCTAAGAGCACAGTGGCCTCCATAATCCTTAAATGGAAGATGTTTGG
>VVHJ01049953.1:2970-13663 GCA_015107715.1 Tylochromis polylepis | reverse complement strand
AAAATAAATAAAAAAAAAAAAAAATATATATATATATATATATATATATATATATATATATATATATATATATATAACCAGTGGAAGGGAATACTGTGGGTTTAATACTAAGACACTGATTTTACCAAATGTCTGAACTCTGCTGCCAGGCTGCCGTTGGACTCCTCCATGTTCATGACTTTGGTGTTCGTCCCCAAAATGTTGAACCTCCTGAACCTGATTCACAGATGATCAATGGAAAGCTATTAATCTGCTGCTTTATTGAATAACACGTTACATTTAAATGTGCATGAATGGATGTCAGACGTACCCTTTCTTCTCTGTAACATCCCTGAGGAGAAAAAAAACAATGCGTTACGTGTTTGGAAACATGCCAGCATGATGAGTCAAAACGGCAAAAGCAAAGGTCAGAATTGGCTTACTTATCAAACAGGGCCTTGACTTTGAGCTGGTAGTTAAACTCTTGCAGCTTCACCAGAAACCTGAACAGAAAGGAAACGAGACTGAAACAGGAAGCTGACGCACACCAGCGGACAAACATCACTTGACGCGGTCTCTGCGCTTTAATTTCATTTGGGTACAAAACAAAAAGGGAAAAATTCGATTCTTATTTTATTGATTTTGTAAAACAACAACAATCAGACAAGACCCTATGAGCACGTTGCGACAGTGGGAAGGAAGAACTCCCTTTTAACAGGAAGAAACCTCTAGCAGAACCAGGCTCAGGGAGGGGCAGATAGATCCAAATATCAATATTATGGATACCAGCATGACAGGATCGATAGTTTGTTTATATCCTCTAAGTTCAGTATGTAGCCCACTGAACTGTGTTAATAAATTATTATTTTAGAAATGATATAAATGTCAAAATGATTTAGTGGTCATCAAAATGTGTTCAGAATTTGCAAATTGATGATGACTCATCTCGTAGATCATGACACACTGCTCTCCCCTGCATAAACTGTCTTTATAGGTTAAAAGTATCGATACTGGTATCGGTATTGGTAACACTGACCGCGTATTTACTCGATATTGGATCGATACCAAATTTTGCAGTATCGCACAGCACCACCGGTTGGGGGTGAAGGGAGGGAGGCAGGGCAGAAAGACACGTCAACACTTAGACAACGTCACATTTAAGTTCTTACCTAAGCTTCACCGTAAACTGGACACCTGTTTTCAACACCAGTGGTCTCTGTGGGTGGGTGGGCATGCAGGGCTGCCTCTCTACAACCAGAGAGCTTCACACAGATCAGAATCCAGGTTAACAGCCAATAAAAACACTCGGAAAGAATAATGGTAACAATGATAACACAGAGTGAGGGGTTTCATACTTGGAGAGCAGGTTTTTGAGGAGCTCCAGAGCTCGGGCTTCCAAGTAAGCCTTCTTCCCCGTGATGGGGTCGTTGTCATACGTGAACTTCTGCTCCAGCTCCTGCAGCTTCTTCAGGTGCTGACGGACCTGCTGCAGACTCTCCGCTACTGCCGTGAACCTGCAGGAGGGTGAGGTCAGAAGGTCAACCAACACACCGACATGACGCCACACAACAGGACGATAAAAGGTCATCAAGAGATGATGCACCCAGTCGACCGAGGAACCGTTCATGAACTGGATCTGGATTACTTTTAAGATAAGATAGACTTTATTAATCTCACGAATGAGAAACTCGGTGTTGCAACAGCTTTTGGCTCTCTATTTACTTTCAGTCATTTATCTCCTACATTTAGGATCCTTCTATATCGTTTAGTGACCACTTTCGTCTGTTTATCTACAATGTTACGTCTTTTATCAAACTATTTTAACATCGCTTTCACCCTTCGACCATTATTTATAAAACCCCTTTAACTTTTCTGCTCAGACAGGTTCACATCCTCTCAGATGTATGAAAAAAAAAAAACTGATGGAAAAATTAAGAGGTAGACGATGAGGAGCGTGAGGGAAACATTAAACAGGAAACGTTGAATATAGGCGGAAGAATGAAGACGACAGTAAGACTGATGGCTAAGTAGAGGAGGAGGTGAAGAAAGAGGCGGTTAAAGAGGAAGAGATGGGGTGGAGAGGGCGGTTCACCAGTTCTGCAGCTGGTCCACGCAGGCGTTGGGCGGGCCACCAATGCAGGCGATCTTCTGACGCTGCTTCCACTCGGGCAGCTCCTCGGAGATCAACTCTGTCTGCAGGGCCTGAGTGATGTTCAGCAGCTCGTTCAGCCCGACCACAACGTCCTAAAAGAAGCACACCCAAGAGTCCACCGCATCCGTCAAATCAAATGTCCTGTTATTGCATTTAAAACTCCTCAGAAAGAAACAGTTTATAACCTCAAAATAACTTTATTCTTACAGCTCAGTGACCTCAAAGGGATTACATGTTAGTCATGTTTCGTGTTTCTCGTCACCTGACGCTTGGCTTTCAGCTCAAAGCACATCCTCCCGACTGTCATCTTTTCCTTCTCCAGCTCCTTCACCGTCATGCCGTTCATTTCATTCTCTGCAGAAGAAGAAGAAAAAAAAATCCACACGATTAAAACTTGGAAGCAACATAGATTAAATTTTAATACGAATTTTTAAAAGCATTTAATATATGTCAGTTTGGAGAAGGCTCTCTTAAACTCTCTGTTTAAGCTATTTTCAAACTAACCTATTCTTAACACAGCCCTTCACGTTATTTTACCAAAGCAAGCTCGTTTGTTCAGATTTTTTCATAACAGAATAAACAGATCTGACCAATCAGATCGCTGCATTTGGCAACGAGTGCACTGTAGCTCAAAACTCAATCGGCTCTGAAATGGTTTCTCTGCCTCCAAGAACTCAAACTGCCCCGTGACATCAGTATTTCCTCAGCCATCCAAATCACTGCAATCACATTTCGGGGTTTAGCTCTACAGCTGAGCCTGAACCAGTTTTCTGCTTTCCTCACCTCTGTTCTTCAGCGTGTTGACTTTGAAGTCGTACTCGTCCTGCAGGTCTTCTACGTTCTTAATGTTCTGATCCACCACCTGAAAAAGTCAAAGGAACCGGACGCGTTAGAGATTTTCCAGCAGAGCCGGGCCAAACTCGAGCTGGGACCCACACACTGCGTTTAGTTTTACCTGGACTATGTGCTTCAGCTCCTTCACTTTGTTGTCCAGCTTCTGTTTCTCCACCACCATGGCCGACACCACCCCATCGGTCGCATCCTTCAAGTATTAATTTAGACGTAGAGGTTAAAGCTCTGCTAAACAACGAAATCAGATCAAGTTTACACCCACTCCAAGTGTCTCGATCTTAAGACATGATTTGCTCTCCTTAGCTAACATTAAGCATCAGTATCATGGAGTATATCATAGTTTTGATAGCAAAACTGCATCAGTCTAAATGTATGTGGTGTAGATGAACAGAAACCCGTGCTGCTACCCTCATGTTGATCAGATTTCTAGAGAAAGCATGAAAAAGTTCATTTTTGGGTAAGCTTTCAAGGCTCGTATCAGCATGTGGGATAAGTGGCTGCTTAAACCTAGTTACAGCAGCTGAAAGATCTCCTTTGACCTACATTTGGATAACAGCCTCATCTTTTAACTATGAATCCTTCTGTGTCAAAAGCATTTTCTATTTTTTTTAATCTTTTTATTGACCCAGTTTTCCTTTGAGAACGAGACAAAGAAGAGGGAAGAAAACCGAGAATCACAAAACATGCTAAATAAAAGTAGCAACACTTGCTGTAGTTTTAAGGTGTTCAGACTTGTATTGAAGTCAGGTATTTGGCATGTGTTGTGATTTGTAGACATACCACTTGGGTCATAGTTTTGTCCACTGATCTGTCTGCAGAGGAGCAAATTTTAGCCAGTTTTTCGTCAGGGCCAAAAACATCACTCTGGTATCACAGACAAGTATTTCCTTTTAAATTAAAAGTAATTTATCCCACAAGGGTTGCAGTTTTGTACAAGACCAAAACAAAAAATAAGGGGTGTAATGAAGGAGATTCTTTCCATCTTTTAGAGCTAGTAGAAGGTCGCTGTGTCATATTAATGTTCTGACTACAGCTTGTGGTTGTGAAATAGAAAATATTCGTGGTCGTGTATTCTGCGTAAGAGCGCGACGAGATCACGCAGATGAAAAAATTACTGGGGGGGAAAAAAAAGAAAGGATGAAATTTTGGCCCAAAACATTTTTTTTTTCCACTCTGTGAGAGTAAGAGAAAATAAATAGCATGAAGATGAAATGTTTTTCACAGCTTTATTTAATGTACTAAAGTTATAGCGCGTAAGAAGAAACAAGCTGATTCTGAGGTTGTTTCAGTTGATTTTTCATTTTGAAGAAGAAGAACTCAGTCCTATGTGCACATTTCCAGGTGGGCTACGATTCATAAAGCATGCAGACATCTGTACGCACCGTGCATCGGCATGATTTTGGAGCATTCAAGCAGACATCAAGTTGGAAAAGTAATACAAATCTTATCACTTGTTCAGCTATTTTTGTCTTGGAAGCATCTTTTCTCTTGCTTTAAGTGGCATCTGGTAGGATTTAGGATGGTCTACTAGCACCAGAAGCTGGTTGTAATCCACCTATAAGCTGTTTGGATCCTGCACACTCATTTATAACTGAAACCCCAGATGTGTGAGGCTAAAAGAAAATGTGTATTTAAAGCTAGAATCTGATTAATGGGAGCATTTAGAACTTTCGGATGTTATTCTACTGTCACACCTATGCTCTAACAATGAAACCAAGCTGCAGCTTTTACCTCAGTGCTCTTTGCAGTCTCCAGTATCTTCTGCTCCTCCTTCAGGTTTCTGGAGATGATCATGGCCATGTGAACGGGATCTTCTTGGAAGCGATCCTGGAGAGACAACCGCTCACATTTTTAGCTACACGAAGGAATTTAACCTGGCTCAGACAGATTATTTCTTATCCAGGGTCGGACCTGCAAGTTCCTCTTGATCTTGCGGATGTTGTGCTGCAGCAGGAAGTTGTTCTCCAGAGCGAAGCGGCTGTGTTGGTCGTCCAGCTGAGCGAGGAGGTCGTGGAAACGAACGGTGGCCAGAGAGTCCTGTATGGCCACCGTGTCCCTGAGGAGACCACAGTAAGTCTTTGAGTTGCATGAACAGAAGACGCTCAGTTTGGGGTTAACCTTGAAAGGATTACAAACTGGTTTTCAGCAAACGCTGTGCTTCAACAAAACCTTTATCCAAATATTGAGAAGTCTGTGATTATCAGTCTCAATAGCTCAAACACTTTTACTTTGGTCTGATAAAAATCTAGAAATTAAACTGTTAATGAACAGATGCTGAAATGATGATGGAGGACAGCTATTTCTGCACTTTTACAGCCAGGATTTTATGGGTTGTGAGGACTTTCTTCCACGTGTAATTACCTCTGTGCAGCTGAACCACAGAGTTGGAAAACAAAATTGTCATTATGTGCAAAGATATTCTGTTCCTGCATCGTGCATACGACATTGTGAAGCTTTCCATATCCTTGGTGATCCTGGTGTTTTCCAGTGCACGATCATAGATCCAGCTCCACGTCCACAAGTGTGAGCTCCCTTCCGTTTGCTCTGTGATCCCTACACAAATCCATCTGCAGTTTTCTTTTCCATCAGGACATCCGGTTCAACCTTTGCTTTGATTTTCTTGTTTCAGTGTTAGTTATTCATCTTTTTTTGTATGGAGGGGATACGTCAGAGGAAAAATTCTGGTAAATCAGTACAGGTACTACAATAAAAACAACTTTTTAACACTTCAAACGAGTCGATGAGAAACTGTTTGGCAAAAAAAAAAACCCAAAAACCGACGCTGCCCTTTATTCGGTGCAGCGTCTCACTCCTTACCAGTCGATGCTCTCGATCCACTTGCTCAGGTACTGCCGGATGTCCATGGGGAACGAGTCATCGTACAGCTGGTCCACTTGCTCCAGGTACTTGCTGTCCAGCATCTGAAGCTGGCACCACTGCGCCATCTTCTGGTGAATGAGAGCAGCTCTGTGAGGACCTTTTTGCACAATGTGCCATGCGTAAAAGACGGGAGAGCCTAAAACCTGCATTCTTACTCATGACCAGCAGGGGTAACCTGTGAGTTAGCCTCTTCCCCTGCTCAGTGACGCCAATAAACACTCTCCTGGTGAGTTTATGGGCTAAAATCTATACTTTCACCTCCTGCTCATTAAACGTGAACTTAATTTTGTTGTTTTTTATCTGTATTAGAGTCAGAAATAATAACAGAGGTAACCAGAGCCATTCAGTTTCAAAACAACAGGCAGGTGATGGCCAAAACACTCAGCTCACCTTAAAAACAGGAGGTGTCCATGTTTTCATGTACATATATGCATCTATGGTGTGTTCACGTGAAATCTGGACAACACAGACTCCTGGTAACGGTTTTTAAAACATAAATATGCATTTTTTTTAAAACTGATGTCTTAAATGTGAACTGAGTGGGAGGCTTTTCTACAGAGCTTCAGGTAAGATTATTTGCCATTTTAGTGTCACACATAAGAGATGTTGGAGCGGTTTTCCTGTCATACATATCCTGTTTCAGTGGTGGATGTTCATATGAAAACATCCACCAGAGCTTCAAATAACGAGGTCAGTATATGTGCGAGTAATCGCTGTAGCCTCAGACTGCTCTAAATACTCAGTTTCAAGAATTTTTTTTTTCTACTCTTTGATCTTTGATGTCATGGAGAGCAGATATCTCTAACATGTGCAAAAAGTCTAGATAGTGAGGGGCAGCCAATCAGAGGAAAGTCAGCTTTAAAGTGAAGAAGCTAAAGCAGCTTAGACAGAGGATGAACTGGAGACAAAGTATGAGATAAATAAGCATTATTCTGATGTGGGAATCATGCAAAGCTACTCTAGCAGAGTCCAGGAGTGAAAATAAGGAGCTGGACACAAGCAGAAAAAGTCTGATTTTATATACTTTTTCACTGGCGTGTTGTCAAAGATTAATAACCCGGCTAGGGTTTTCTTCAAACGCCCACAAACATGGATCATGTGTGTGAATTTATTGACATGTACGTCACATTTTTTGTCTGCAGTCTCCAGCCGTAGACACACAACAGTTAATAGAAACATACAGAATCTATTATCGTGGTGGGTTGTGAGATAAAAGTGGCAGAAATCTGAGACTTTTTAAAAACCCTTTGAAGGGAATTTATGTTTTCTGAGACTTCGCTAGACGTGGATATGGAATTGAAGTTTATATACAGTGCAGATGTGTATAATAATCCTGAATAAATAAAGGAAACATTTATTAGTCATGTGTTTGGAGCTTGGTTTTCCAAGAAGTCATCTTAAACCCATAACTATATGAGGAAAATTCAATAATTTGAAGGCCTAATTGAAAAAAAATCTTTGCAGATTTTTATTTCTGACTCTCCTTGGATCGCCGTGGACAGAAGATAAAGGTCAGGGAGCTCCGAAGCATTTCTGTCACTACAGCAAACCAGATGCTTGTTTACAGTGTGAGAAATTGTGAATTCATAAGTGCTGACTTGAGGATTGTCACAGGCTGTTACCCGCCTCCTTCCTGGCTCAGTTCTGCTCTGATTTAAGATTAGAAAGTAAAAGCAAAGAAAGATGTGTGTGATGATGTAAAGGAACATCCAAAGCTGATTTCTGTTAACAGCTGGATTTCATAGACACTGAAGCTCATAAGCTGTATTTAGCTCCAAAGATTAATTCCCAAATGGCAATACAGGATTGTTTGACAGCTAAAGAAGAGACAAATTAACCTTTGTGTTGTTTACTTCTTTTTTTTAATCAAACTCAATCTTATCTGTATTTATCTTGTTCTAAGTGGCTAAACCTGAATGTAGGAGTCGACTAAGGTCAGCTTAGGTTTCAGTTTCCCCACAAATGCAACTCTGCCTCCAGCATCAGTTTAAAAAACACATCATTAAGAGTTGTTATCTAGTTGTGTATCTAGACATTTCTAGCTCTCCTCAACCAAACTCTAATCGGAAATATGTCTTTTTAAGGATTTCAAGCAGAGCCCCTTATTTTAACGTCTAACACGACAAGACTCAACAGACTGTCTACATGTTGGTGCCTCATCTGAGAGTTTGGCATATAAAATAATTCATCTGGTGTTACACATCGACTAAGATCCCCACTTTTACACTGTGTTGACGTGTAATACGTTTCGGACCCCTAATGGTGGGCGGTACGTAGGTAAGCGTGTAAAAAGTTCAGATTTGATTTAAATAACAGTTACGGACAGATACACAAACATTAACACATACACACAGGAACGCTTATATCGCGTAAACTGCTGTCAGTGTTTACAGGAATCGTTTTTTAAGCATTACCGATTAACAACGTCAAGTTTAAGTGCTCTCCTAGCACGGTTTGCGACAAATAAAGGGTCACGGAGACGATTTTTATAAAACAACGTCACCATTTGAACATATAAGTCGTGTAACTTACCTTTAATGTAAAGGTAAAGTGTATAAGCTTCCACAGGAAGTAAAGTGTGCTTCCGAAAACGTTTGAGTCCCAAAATGTGCCAGAAACAAGCACTGCAGCTCGCCTACCCTTTTTTTTTTCTACTACTGTGGCGCAGCTTACTGTGCGGAAAGCTATCAGCCAATCACCGCACACCATTTATGACAAGCCCCGCCCTTTTCCACGATACAGCCAATAACAAAGAGGGAAAATGGCTGTTCTTGACAGTTACCAAGCATGCCCAAAAAGAATACATAGAGGGTGTTTTTTATTTAAAGCTGCCCCTGTACGCATAACATCAAGAGCCAAGATGTATTTTTTCATTTTGCGACGTCAAAGCGCACGACACCGTCCATAAAATGTATTTTTAATCTAGTTTTAAGCAATAAGATGCAGGCTTTTCGGAGGGAGAAAGCCAGTAAACAGAAGAGCCGAGGGCGACCACGTGTTTTCAGAGAAAGAGAAAGCGACAAGGACCCCTACAATTCTGAAACTGAAACTTAACTTAAAAGCTCTGTTTGATCGTTGTCGTGTGAAAATGATTCAAAGTAAATAATACAAATAATTTACCAAAAATTCTGGAATAAGAAAATTATAACTGATTACAACAAGACGCATTTAAAAAAAAAAACCAAACAGTTTAAAAAAAATATTTATCATTGTAGTCTAAATATCAAACGGTGTAATCTTGTACCGACAACAAAAACGTGCTAATCACCTGTTTTAAAACATATTTTCTTCTGATATTAATTATTTAATGATGTTTACTAAAAGACTTATAAAGAAAAAGAAATTCTGCTCTATTTTATTTCAATATTAAGCCTAGAATTTACAGAATGATTCCAGGATAGTGATTTATTTTGAAATTGGTTGGAAAACTAAAATAAAAGTCTTTAGTCCTTCTGTAAATGAGATAAGTGATACTGACACATTAAACTATGATAAACTCTCATGTTTTTGTTCAGAAACACAGATCTAATGGGGACGATAGAGAGTTTGTATTTTTACTTTTCAGATTTGTAGGGTAAGTTCTTATATTTTTTCCAAAGTTGAAAACTTCCATGGAATACAAAAGTCTTGACCCAGCCCACGTTTCTTCCAAGAAGTCAGACTTTCCTGTAATTTTCTAAGTGGTTTTGAGCAGTATTTCCCCAGGCTTTCCAAAGATCTTTCAAAGTTTTCTTTGGGCATTGGCTGCATTTTCACTTCACTTAATTCTTTCAGAGGAAAAAAAGAAGTGGTAGATGCATCTGGACCTTCAGTTGATCCATCTACTGTTCACTGAAGCTTCATTAGAAATGGTCTCAGTGGAAAGGTGGCTGTCAAGAAGTAATTCTTAAGGAAAGGAAACAGGAAGAAAAGGTTGAGGGATGAAAATTACACCAGAACTGGTCTGAAAATCAGTGGAAACAGATCTGATGGAGAGATGCATCCAGAGCTGAATGTTTATGGTTTATAGTTCTAATCATCATTAGTATGCAGACTGGTAGGCAGGAGAGAGGTACAGTGAGTGTCTACAGCCATCTGTCAAACACAGTAGAGGCTCTCTCATGGTTTGGGCTGCATTTCAGTCAGTGGTGTTGGAGAGTTTTGTCAAAATAGATGAATTATCAACACAGAAAAGTACCATCAGATTTTGATCCACTATGCGATACCATCTGGAAACCATCTGGTTGGCAACAGCTTCATTTTTCAGCATGACAATTATCCCAAACACACTGCCAATGCAGTAAAATCATACCTGGATAGAACAAAACACAGTGGAGCACTATCAGTCATGGATCGGCCTCCCCAGAGCCCGGACCTCAACATTACTGAAGCAGTGTGGGATCATGTTGACAGAGAACAGAACAAAAGGCAGAAACATCCAAAGAAGAACTTTGAATGTCCTTCAAGAAGCTTGGAGAACTATTCCTTAAGAAATGACAGATTTCAATAAATCAATCACCTGTTTCTCATTTTCCTAGTAGAAATGAGGGTTGGTTCCTCGTTTCCTCATGCTATGCTAGGAACCTTCAAGAGCATGGGTGGGGAACTTCCGGCCTCAGGGGCCAGTGTCCTGCAGGTTTTAGATGTGTCCTTGATCCAACACAGCTTATTTAAATGGTCAAATGACCTCCTCAACATGTCTTAAAGCTCTCCAGAGGCCTGGTAATAAACTAATCATTTGATTCAGGTGAGCTGACCCAGGGTGATATCTAAAACCTGCAGGACACTGGCCCTTGAGGCCTGGGTTTAGACACCCCTGGCCTAAGCTGAAACATCAACTCACCCCCACAG
>VVHJ01049940.1:7029-18750 GCA_015107715.1 Tylochromis polylepis | reverse complement strand
ATTACAGCTCAATTAAACTTAGCTGCAAGAATAGTCTTTCTTTAAACTATAAATTCACAGAATAAACATTCAATGAAAAATTTTTGGCTTGAGCGTTTTTTTTTGTTTGTTTGTTTTTAAAAATCTGGTTAATCTGATTGGCTGTGCTGCAGCTCACGCACACACACATACAGAGTGTGGTAAGAAGGAACCAATGAACTGAATTAATGGTGCTCACTTTTTTTTTTTTTAACATACTATGTGTGTTAAATTTTAGATTTGGGGTAAAATATCAAGTCTTTTCAAGTAACCAGGTTCAAGTCCAAGTCAAGTCACAAGTCTTGGAACAATTTTTCAAGTCAAGTCTAAAGTCATAAAATTAATGACTCGGGTCCAAGTCATGTGACTCGAGTCCACACCTCTGGTTGGTTCCCCCCAGCGTTTGCTACTTTTGTCATAAGGCGCGCAGTTATTCACAGCTTCTTCGGTCTCACCACCACGCTAGTTGAAGCGGACGCCTCTTCACGTACTTTAACAGCTTTGTCGTACTCCAAGTGCTTCTGCTTCAAATGATGAAATAGGTTCGTTGTGTTTCCTCCCTTCGCCGCGACGGCCCGCTTGCAATTTCTACAAGAAATTGTGCTTTGGTGGGAAAACCAAACCAGTTCCGCACCACTGAAGTTGCACCATTTTTACAAACCAGTTCTGGTTCATCTGTTTCATTCAACGATCCGCTTTCGCCCTTCTCATTCTCCGTCGCCGCCACGCTTTCTCCGCCATGTGGGTATGAGCGTATGAAAACAAAGGCACTGCGCATGCGCATTTTACCCATATTCTGTCGCGATATTTCATTTTCTTATCGTTGCCTAACATTGTACCGGTATTACCGTGAAAGGCACGATATGGCCCAGCCCTATTTGCTTATTTAGGTTTTGTTTTTCCTGGTAGAAAATGTTTAAATTGTTTGATTTGTCAGAGGCAGATTCAAGACCTTCGTAAAGGCACTCGGAGACTGCACACTTCCTGTAAGATGGCTCACTCTCTGGTTAGTATTTGCTTTTAACGTAATAGTATTTAATTTTGTATTTATTGATGTTTTCGTAGTTCTTTTTAAATGTACTTTAAGAAGTTTGTAGTGCAGTAAAAATGTTTACTTCGATTACACAAACATTATGTAGGGCTGGGTAATAGATAAGTAGTATCAATTTGTAAATAACTTGACATGCATAACTTGAGCTTATTATATAAATTACTACAATATATTTCTAAATAGGCAGCTCATTCTCTTTGTCTTAACAACATTTTCTTTAACCCTGTAAGACCCAACCCATCCAAAAATAGCCAGAAAATTCTGGGTTTTTTGGAACTGAGATGTTTATTAACCCTGATAACAAAATCCACAATTTTTTTTTCCTATATCATGTTGTGTATGATATATTTTTATTATATATTTGTGGTATCGAATTTGAGACACTGGGCATTTTTGACAACTTTTTGTTAACAACAATGTTAATTTTAGACAAAAAAAAAAGAAGAGTTTTGTCCATAACATTTTGAAATTATGGCAAGTATTGATCATGTTGATGAGCTTGAAGTCTCAGAAACCCATATATCAAATATGATACACAGGGCATTATAGGGTTAAAGATGTAATAAATACATATTGGGATCAACTTGGAAGAACGGCATATGAAATGGAAAAACTGAGATTAGAGGTCAAATGTGACATGATAATTAGGATTTCCACATACAGGTATATTTTTCTACATGTTGGCAATACAACGGCAGTAGAATTTTAAGCATAGTTTTAAAGATAAGACATTTTATCAAATGTTGAACTAACAAAAGTTTGGCCTTATCTGACCTTGAAGAAGAGGTCAGAGGTCCAAAGTAACGTTGTATTTAGAACCCCCTGTATGCCTATATGTTCTTAATATAAATAAAAGCAGTAAGAAAACAAGTTTTAAATGGCTCTAAATAGCATTATTATCACTTTGACATTCAGCCCAATCAATCAACCCTTAAGGAAGAGGTCAGAGGTCAAATGTGAAATCATATTTCAAATCTTTACATGGTCGTTTCTTTGTGTTGACAGTACACACCACACGTGTAAGAGTCACAGTTTGTAAGAGATGCGGCTTTTTGTCAATCTTTGACCAATAAATCATTATGTTGACCTCGAAGACCTTGATGGATATAAGGCAAATTTGAATGGACTGTTAACATGACCCCACTCTACACCCCTACAAAGTTTTATCAGAATTTATTCAAAACATTTCGGGCTACTGTGTTTACAGACAGAATGTCACACACGCACACTAACGATACCAAAAACCATAACCCCATTTATTTGGAATTGAGTCACAGTAAACATCCCACTCTCTGTTCCCATGCACCAATCCCAAGATGATGGGTGCCAATAAGTCTGGAATTAACATATAAAAGGAGCACTAACTTGTTATGCAATATTACAGTATTATATCACAAGTGACATGGATTTCAAGAGAGTTCAGATCATTTGATGTGAAAAGTCCCAGAAAAATAAAAAAAAATTCTTACAGGATCTGCAGGTCATTTTTGAATTTGGTGGTAATGACGACCGCATCAAAGTAACACCAGAGCAATAGTACTGTTGCAAAGAAAAATGTGTAGGCATGTTTGCAGAGGCCAGATAAAAACTTTAATTTAGCAGTGGACCTTTCAAAAAGATCATAATTCTGTACACAAATCTATAATTACCTCAGAACGAAGTAGTGTCATGGATTTGGCTCAGTCGAATCTGAATCGGACTGAAATCTTCTGGCGGGACTTGAAACTGGCAGCATATGCACAACAATTCCAAACATCTTAAACCTTTCGCACAGAAGACATGGTTCAATATTTCAGCAAGCAAATGTCCGAGAGTGGTGGACAAACATGCAAAAACAAATACAGTTATTTCTACAGGAGGAGTGAAAAAAATCTCCTCTGGTGTCATAATGGTAAATGGTTCTTTCATGGAGCTTTTTGCTCTGTCTGAGCACTCAAAGCGCTTTATACTTGCCCCATTCACCCATTCATACGAGCACTTTGTTCTGTGTAGGTGCTTTCTAACGTTCACACACATTAATCAGAGAGCAGCTTGGGGTTAGTATCTTGTCCAAGGATATTTGGCATGACTGGAGTAACCAGTACCTTCCCATCTTCTTGTTTCACTATGTACATTATATTTCCTTTTCTTTTTCTGTGTTTATAAATCCATTTCACCATTATCCATCTTTTTTTTCTTTTCTTTTTTTTTTAATCTTCACAGGACTAAGAGGCGCGAGAGCACACATCAGTAGCACACTGATATTTTTAGTGTAGTTTACTTTGTGAGTTTCCCCCACTGGAAAAACTGCAATCTTCCACCAATTACCATCTAGCAAGATATTAGGATGTACCTTTACATTTGTGACTACATGTTCATTCATTCAGTACGAGACCACAGAACTGATAACAAGCACGGAGATCAATGGGCCTGTATGCCACGTATTTATCAGGGGAAAAAAACCAAAAAACTAATTGGGTAGATCACGCGTCACCTCTACAGTACCCGACTCTGTCCACATCATAGCATAGTCTGAGATAAACTTCCTGTTTGTTTTGGTTTTCTTTGAAAATTAAACCGTGTGCCCATCTAACCAGCTATCAGCTCAGTGTCCTCTCAGTCACCCTGAAATCTCAGCTAATCCCCTGAGAGGCAAAGTACAGCTGCTGTCAGCAGTCTGGCACAGTCTTCTCTCTGTTTATACTTTCCCCTGTTTCCTCCTGCCTCCCTACCTGCTTTCAGTGAGCCTGCATCCAACGAGGAAACACGGGAGACAGATGCAGCATTCGCCTGTGCTAAACTTGTTAAACCTAATGTGTCACAGTTGCCCAACTGTGGATGTTTTATAATATTTGACATTCGTATTTTATTACATAAGACACACTTATGTTAATAAGCTAACTGTGTATTCACGTCCGAGGTCCTCAGGCATTTTTCGACAAACAGAGAGACAGGTAATCCTTCAAAGCTCAGGCTTCAGACTGGTTTCAATGCTCAGTTTTGCACAATTTTTAATCATCTTATGCACACAGCTCTGGCTGTGAGCACAACACCTCCACCCACCTGCTGTTCTAGTCTTCAGTTTGTTAGGGCTGACCAATCGATACAAGTTTGCTTAAAGTGAATGGAACTAAAAGACAAATTACACTACACTGCCCAAAGTATTCACTCACCCATCCAAGTTATTAAATTCACATTTTCCAATCACTTTTATGGACACAGGTATATATATATAAAAAAAAAAAAGCACCTAGGCATGCAGACTGCTTCTACAAACATTTTTTTAAAGAATGGGTCGCTCTCAGGATGCCACTGTGCACCAAGTCCAGTCATTAAATCACACTTCTCTGTGTGGCCAGTCTGGGTTTGGCAGTTGCCAGGAGAACGGTGCTTGTCTGACTGCGTTGTGCTAAGTATAAAGTTTGGTGGCGGGAAGATTATGGTGTGGGGTTGTTTTTCAGGAGTTTGGCTCGGCCCCTCAGTTCCAGTGAAAGGAAATCTTATGCTTTAGCATACCAAGACATTTTGGACAGTTTTTGGGATGTCTCTTTCCTGTTCAAATATGACTGTGCACTGGTGCACAGTCAAATATGACGTTGATGAAGTTGACTGGCCTGCACCTCAACCCGACTGAACACCTTTGGGATGAATTAGAGCAGAGAATGCCAGCCAGGTCTTCTCGTCCAACATCAGTGTCTGACCTTACAAATGCACTTCTGGAAGAATGGTCAAAAATCCCCATAAACACCCTCTTAAACTTTGTTGAAAGCCTTCCCAGAAGAGTTGAAGCTGCTATAGCTGATAAGGGTGGCCTGACATCAGATTAAATCCTATGGATTAAGAACAGGATGCCGCCCAAGGTCATACGTGTGTGACGGCAGACAAGAAAATACTTCTGGCAATATAGTGTTTGCATCAAAGTATAAGATAAATGAGGATTATTTTCACTATGAATCATGCAAAGCTACTCTAGTAGAGTCTCAGAACAATAGCAGGGAGCAGAAAATTAGCAGGATAAGTTTGATATTGTGTATTTCATAACTGTTGGTGTACAGTTCCAGAGGTAGTCATGTCACAGTCCTGACTACATGATAATAATTGTCTTAATCTGTGTCCGCTTGCCACATTCTATTGTTATTGTTAATTAGTTTAATTGGCTTACCTCATACCTCTCCTTGTCATTTCCCACTGGCACATACCCATTAAATTCCAAGTGTTTGTTTTACATTAGGGATCACCTGAAATAACTTCTGCCTGTACAAGAATTTATCCAACAGTGCACATTTCCCCCAATGGGATTAAGAAAGTTTATCTTATTTTCCAGAGATTATCCTGCCTCAGTATGACATGTAGACGCTTACTGATTATTTTGTGGTGGCTCGATGCAGAACAGCAAATTTATTAGCAGCGTAATACTACAACACATACAAAAATAATAAAGACGTTATATGTTTTCTTGTTTTGATCTCCCCAGGGCTTTTCTACAAATGCAGCCTATTTGTCACATAATATATTAGATGGTGTTCATTGAACTCTACAGTGTGCTTGTTGTATTATACAATAAAACTCTGTTTACACCCTTGAGGACACAAAGCTCTTTCTTTTTTAAACTGGTCTCAAGGCAGTTTCACATTTTTTTTTAAACTGAGTGGATAATTTAAACTCAAAATTATTAAAAATGTCTGAATTAAAAAATCAAATTCTTGCTTTCTTTCATGCTGGTTGTTCGCATTCTTCTGTGCTAGATGGTCACACATGACAACTCTCATAGACTCTCATATTAAGCCCTTAAGATCTTGGTTACTGCATGTTTTGTAAAGCAGATTTAATCAGTAACGGCTAAAAACTGTTACTGTAACAAATGAACAACCTTGAGCTCTATGAACGAGAGAATTTTGTAACACAATAAATTTCATCAGTCCAGAGGGGGCTATGAAAACCTCCATAAAACACACATAATTTTACTAACCTACTATTTGAAAGTCTAAATATGAGAGTTGATAACAGCCAGTAAACAATGAACCTTTTCTAAAACTACTAAATTTTGTTCAGTAGAAGTGAACCTCAACAAATCGTACATCCATTTAGTCATATGCGTAATAGGTGGCCTTTTCAGAATGTGCTGGCAACCTTCAAAAATGGCATCGGTTGTGTTTTTATAACAAATGCAGCCTGGACGCAGAAGGCATTAGGGAGAAAGAAGGTCAAATGACTTATGGAAACTTTTCATACTTTTGTCAAAACAACTGCACGACTCTTTTCAGCGAGAAACCAAAGCAGGAATAAAACTGAGGAGCCACACGAACGCCTCTCTGCAGCGTCTTTCCTGCTGCGTGGCCTGAAACAAAGCAGTGAAGAGTGCTGCTCTTTCTGTGCAGGAAAAATGAGAATTCCTGCTCACACCACAGCAAACGCATCCACACCATTCCTCCTGTAACGCTGAAACAGTCCACATTGCTCTAAAGCGGCGGCAAAAGCCAGAAAAGAACACGCTGCTGCCTTGGTAGCGATGCCTTCTGTTTTAAAGACTGTCTAATAGTCGTTATTTACTGAGAAACTATCATCTACTGGCCAAAAAAGACATTAAGAAACTAATGGGAGTTTCTGCCACCCACCGTGCTTTCAACAAACCAGCCTTTCCTGACATTTTTTGGGACTACCGTGTCGATCCTCTCTTCCTGTCTGGAGGCAGATGTGTTACTTAACAGCTCTGCTCCAGCAGCTAAAAGCTTAGTAAACAGTGAATGTTAAACTGCAACACTTTGGGAGAGATTGCAGTTCTGCTATGAACACCTGCAGGGTCTTTTCTCACAGGTGGTGATCAAAATCCTCCTCTGCTTCAGTACTGTTTACTTTGTTGTCATAGCTCTCAGCAAAGGTGTTAAACAAATCTGACAGGTGACAGAAATCAGCAACAGGAGGACAACTGCAGGAAATCACCTTCTAAACCTTCTCACTCTCTACACAGAAAGTCACTTCATGCTCTGTGATAAACAGCACGATTAGCACTTGACGTGAGTGTCTTTGAGCCAGTATAGCTCATGTTAGACTCATTAGTGACGACCCATTTATCCATCTAATATATTAAATTAATCATAGGATTAATGTTAAGGAACTGATTTCTCAGTTTTTAAAAAAATGACGATCCTGGCTTCATGTCTTCTCGGTTTTGTCTGTGGAAGCGTGAAATCTTTAAAACCACGAACTCTTTTGAAAAGAAGCAATTTCGATGGTAAAAAGCAAAGATTATTTTTTTTAAAAATGAGGGATTTAACAGAGACGGTGAGAAAATGTTATTTTCAGGGCAGAAAAGCCTTCTCAGAGAGTAATATTCAGTCCCTGTCCACTGTTATGTACAGAGCTGGACTCGCTTTTACCTTCAGAACTGCTTAAATACTTCATGGCAAAGACTGAACAAGGTCCTGAAAACATTCCTGTTTCACCACATCCCAACGCTGACCATCCGGATTGAGATCTGGTGACTGCTGGGGACACTTGAGCACAGTGAACTACTGGTCGTGTTAAATAAACCAGTTTGAGATGATTTGAGCTTTGTGACACGACTCGTTATCCCACCGCAGGCAGGCATTGAACGCTGCGGTCATAAAGGGATGGATGTGATCAGACAGGCTGTGCCATTTAAACAATGCTCAGCCAAAAGTGTGCCAAGAAAATATTCCCCGCACAACTGCACCACCACGTCTATCCATTTTTAACAGATTCTGACCATACAGTCCAAATAATGCAGAATCTTTCCAAGCCTCGGCTTCCTGTGACACTCCGAGTGACATGCTACTGTAGCCCTGCTTCAAGGTTTGACGTGTTGTTTAAACGTATGTTTGAAGATGCTCTCCTGCAAACTTTGCTTGTAGCAAATGGCTATTTTAGTTACTCTGACCTTCCTATAAGCTCAAAGCAGTCTGGCAACATCTCCTCTGACCATCAACACTAACACGACATTTTCACCCAGAGAACTACCACTCACTGGTCAGTGTCTCTTTTTCAGGACATTCTCTGTAAGCCGTAGAGAAAGTTTTGTGGGAAAATCAACAGATCAACAGTTTCTGAAATACTCAGAACAGCCCATCTGGCACCAACAATCATGCCACGTTCACTTAAACTCACTTCAGTAGCCTTTCTTCCCCATTCTGATGCTCAGTTTGAACTTCAGCAGGTCATCTTGACCGTGTCTACATGCCTAAATGTGCTGAATTGTTGTGACTGGCCGATTAGATACTTGTTAGGGAACAACTGAGTAGATGTACCTACATGTAACACGGTGGCCAGCGAGGCTATTTAAAAAAAAAAATGCTGGTAAAACAGACTGAAGATTGATGTGCAAAAATATCCAGAACAGAGGAGAAAAAACTTTTAAAAAGCATCCACTCTAACAAAACAAAAAAAATAATACAATATTTATTTTTCACGCTGATACCCACTCAAGCTGATCATTGTTTCTTGCAGCTTTTGTTCTGTGCTGTATGTGCATCATCATTTCTCCTTTGCGGAGCTTCAAAGGACACAGGTGAATCACAGATTATTTAATTATGCATAATTACACAATATGCGCATAGGCAAAGCCCACTGCATATCAGATTAACAGATAAATTACATGAACTACTCATGCAAGAAAAACGATAAATGATTTAGAATCATTTTGTTTGTGGGCAGCCTGTGCACAGTCCGTGTCCATAATCCTCATTATGTAATACCAGTCACGTGTAGGTAGTACAAAGCAATATATGTAATTTGTAGTGGGAAATAATCCCTTCCTGTTCCGAAAAAGATTATGTTCCCTCTGATAAGCAAAACATAATGACGCATACACATGTTGTATAGCTATATTTCATTTTAACTGTCACGATCCTGGGTCGTTTGACCCAGCACTTTGAGTTTGAATATATTTTGACTTATGTTTAAGTTCAGCTCATTCTATGTCGCCTAGGTTGCCGTTTTAGTTCAACGTTTCTTAGATCCCTTTGTGTCATCACCCCCTGTCTTTAAGTCTCCCTTGTCGGTTCGTCGTGTTAAGTCTGCGTGTCTTAATCTGTCATGTTTCATGTCTGCGTGTCCTGCGTTGTCAAGCTCCTGTCATGCCTGCGTCTCATTATGGTTCCTGTTTTATTGTGAAGAGTCTGGTGTTTCCATGTGCAGTGTGTTTAGTTTCACTCCCCCTGATCACCTCCTGCGTGTATTTAGTCTGTGCGTTTTCGTTTTGTTCCCGGTCCGTTCGTCTGCTTTGTTTCCACGTCATGCCATGTTTCCAGGTTTATGAAATCATGCCAAGTCTTTGTGTTTCAGGTTTCTATGTTCATGTTCATGTTCTGTGTTTTTTTATGTTTAGATTTAGTCCTCCCAGTTTACGTTACGGTTTAGTTTCGCCTTTGTCTTTTGTCTTTGTATTGTTTTACCAGCCTGCAATAAACGGCTCACACTTTGTTTAAATCAAGTTTAGTCTTCGTGTGTCACCACTTGGGTCCACCTTCTCTCTCCCACAGTCTGCTTCCACACACCGTGACATTAACACTATAAAGCTCTATATAAACATGTGAAGTTTGGTGTTATATTTTTCTACCTAGAAGTTGAATTCTGTACAGTTGTTCAAATTATTATTATTTTTTTTTTAAAGGCAAGTAAAAAAAAAAAAGTATGTAAAATGTATCATTTTTGAGGCAATACAACAGCGATCAGCTTTTCCAGTTCAGCTCGTTTTTATTTCTATTGCACCAGTTCACAACAAGTCACCTCAAAGCATTTTATATTTGCAAGTTAAAGACACCATGATATTAGGTAGAGAACCTCAGTGATCAGACCATCTCCTATGAGCAGCACTTGGCAACAGAGGGAAGGAAGAGCTCCCTTTTAAAAGGAAGAAACCAGCAGCAGAACCAGGCTCAGGTAGGGGCAGCCAGGGGAAAAAAAGAGAATATGGAGATACTCAAGGAGAGCGTAGACAAGAATCGACATGCAGCAATAGCATATGAATATACAACCTGAGCCTATAGCAGGATAAGTAAGGGATAGTTCAGAGTCAGCTGATCCAGGCCTATAAAAGAAGAACGTTTGAATTTTAAAAGTACAGTAGGTGTCCGTCTCATTGGGAGCTGGTTCCAGCCTGACAGCTGAAGACTCTGTCTTCCCTTTTACTTTTAGAAACTGTATTAACCACAGGTAAGCCTGCAGTCGGAGAGTGAAGTTGGGACAATGTGATGCCATGGGGACTTTAACATATGATTGGGCCTGGTTATTCGCGGGTTTGTATCTGAGGAGAAGAATTTTAAATTCAAGTCAGGCTTTAAAAGGGAGCCGATGAAGGAAAGCTAATATGAGAGAGATAATATTTCTCCTTCTTGGAGAGCAGTGTTTTGGATCAACTGAAGGATTTCAGGGAGCTTTCAGAACAGTCTAGATGTAACTAGTTTTTCAGGATCACTCCAGAATGACAGGAGGTTTCCAATTATAGCAGTACCGATCAGATCAAAGGAAACAGTCCTCGATTCTTGTTTAATGTGCACACTGAAGGGGCATATGATGGTCAAAAATGACCCCAAGGTTCCTCACAGTGTTACTGGAGGCCAAGGTAAACCCATCCAGAGTCTTTAAGGCCTAATAGAAATAACAGTTTTTTGTCTGAATTTTGAAATAAAAGAAAGAATATTGTTCAGCAGGGAACCACCTGATGGCAGAATCGGTTTCGCCATGAGCTGGGATGCAGCAACAAGGATGTTATGTGACATCCAGTTTAGGACTACACAAAGACTGTCCTCAGGAAAACTCAGCATACCAGAATCGGATGATCTAATGGGATCGCATAAGGACCCAAAGTGACTCTGTACCTAACAAATCTGTAGAACTTGTAGCATCAGTGACAATCACTGTAATATTATAAATAAAGAAAACTTTAGTGTTATCACACAGCCTGCCTGTGCACTTTCCTGTTATGAAACCACTGGCTCTTTTTTATGAGGCAAAACAAAAACAAGGGGTGACTGAGGGTGTTTGTCTTTTCCTGTAATTTGATGTAAGATTTAGAAGAGGAGATGCGGCGAAACCCTACAGGAGGTCTCGGACATGATACCTCTCACAGATTCTATGAAAAGATCCCGGGCGCTTCTGGGAAACACTTCACCTCCTACAGAGAGCAGAACAAAAGGATGCACGCACCCACATGGACATGCGCTCACACACACACGCGCACACACACACACACAAAATGACAGCGTCTTGATTATGAGCACATTTTGAGAGACCTTCAACGTCTTCCCAGAAATGGAAGAAATGAGTGTGACGGAAGCAAGAGACACCAGCTTTCTTTTCACTGTGAACAACAAGGATACAATTTGCAATTTTATAAATGATCAGCGGTTGTTATACAAGTGTTTTATTTCTGTGTTTCCCAGAAGATGCGATGAAACATCGCTTTGAAAGTTGCTTTTTGACAGGTTTGCTTTATGAGATTCATGGTCTTTTGTTCAGCTTTTGGTGTCGTTTACATCACAACATGTGTTCAGCTTTCCTGTTCACACTAAACCTGTTATTCTGCTTTCAGGTCTAGTTTTCAGACTTTTACACTTACATGTTTTTATTGTATCTTAATCTTCATTCATCCAAACTTTCTTCCTGTGTATACACCTTTTTTTTTTTTTTTTTAAATAAATCTCACCCATTACTTT
>VVHJ01049920.1:0-14136 GCA_015107715.1 Tylochromis polylepis | reverse complement strand
GGATGTCTGCCACTGTGATGGTTACTGGTCCCTGTTCAGGGAGGTTGCTGTGGTCTGCTCTTAGATCCACTAGCCACTGAGCATTGCTGTTATTGGTTGCATCCTTCTCCCATATGCTCTTCCAATGTTGCTCCGTCTCTAGCCTTGGTGGGGCTGTTTTCATATTGTTCCCCTGCCACTGATAGTAAACCTTGGATGGTTCTGTGGAGAACAGCCAGTTTATTCTCCTGCCTTCTATCTTTCTCTTATACCACTTCAAGTGACTGCCCAAGGCTGTGAGTCTTTGCTTGGCAGTTTCCAAGGCCTCAGGTATGGACAGCTTGCTGTATTTCTTAGGCACCTAATTCATTGCACCTTTCTGCAACTCTGTTTGTTGGCTATCATCCCTCTGTGCTGCCTTGATCTTGGCCTCTAGCCTCCTTCTCCATGGAGGGTACTGCTCCTTGTGGCTGTTCAACTTGTAGCCAAGCATCTCACTGATCACTGCAGCCGTGGTGTAGATCAGCTGATTAGACTTGGTGAGGGTCGCAGTAGGGATTGCCCATAGTGCTGCATTCACATCTTCTAGTAGACCTTCAGAGGGTACTTCACATACTCCTGGTAACTGGCTATGGAGGGTCCAGGTTTTCATCTTCGCCAAGATTGTATCTTTCAGGTCATTTCCTCTTGCACTCGATGCTCCTTCTTCCATCGTACTTGGGGCTTGGTACTCAATCTCAGGTGGGGGTGATGATATCTCCCTCCTGACCTGTCATCCTGGTTCCTCCTTTTGTAGCATTTGTGTTGTACCTCGTCGATCTCTAGCTGTGAGAGCAGTTCCTTCTTCCAGATATTCTTTAAGTAGTTCTTCTATGACTTTGTCATAAAACACCTACTGGAGAAATTTTGGTAGGCATTCATTTATGCACAGTTCTCGTAAGGTCCCACCACAGCATTTTAGTCAGGTTGAATTCTGATTAGCCCGTTCCAACACCTCTTTTCTTTTTCAGTCATTCTATTGTTGATTTGCAGCTGTGCTTGGTGTTATTGTCTTGTTACACGACTGAATTTCAGCAAAAGCTAGGTATTTGACAGTTGGACTCACATTTGACTCTAGAATGCTTTTGGTAAAGACAAGTTCATGGTTGACTCAGTGACTGCAAAGTATCCAGGTCCTGTGCAAGCAAAACAAGCAGAAATTACCATGCTTGACAGTTAGTATAAGGTGTTGTCATGGTCCTTTGGTTTAGACCCAAGGTTTTGAGTTTTGGAGATATTACTACCACTCACCCCCAACTGGTTACAGCAAATACCGCCCCTCCCTGAGCCTGGTTCTGCTGAAGGTTTCTTCCTGTTAAAACGTAGCTTTTCTTTCCCACTTTCACCAGAACGTTTGCTCATAAGGATTATATGATTGTTGGGGTTTTTCTCTGTTTTCTTTGTATTATTGTAGGATCAATATAAAGCGCCTTGAGGCGACTGTTGTTGTGATTTGGTGCTTTATAAATAAGCTTTAACTCAACTGAACTGACAGACAGCAAAATGACTCCGGACCGGATCTGCCTTGGATGCATCAGAGGCTCTGTAACGGATCCGCAAACCGGGTCCAGATTGGAGTCCACTTGCACAGCAGAAAGGATCTGGAAAAGATCAGGATCGGACCCGATTCGGATCCGGTCATTTCCCAGCTCAAACGGCCCAGATCCGATATGGATCTGTTCGTGTACCAGCTCATCCACCTCGGATCTGTTTTGGATCCGTTCATCGTGACTTATTGCTGTTGTTGTTGTCAGCTGTTCGCAGCTCAAGAGTCCTAAAAATCACGCTTTCCTTCTGATACAGTTTGATTAAATTCTCACACCATCAGCAGTGGCCTTTAAACATAAATATGAAAATAGGTAGAAAAGGCCTGCATCCTGAATAAATATATTAAATATATTTGCTTCAAATAGATCAGTGTGTTTGAGATCTTAGTAGATGTCTGTACAGTGATACTATTGACTGCTGTGAAATCTCTGGAAAGCTGTTTTTTTTCCCTTTCATAATAACAAGTTTAATGTTCAGCTACAGAGTTCACCTGAAACATGCGTATGCACAGATCATGACCAGCTTAAAGCTCTGTTGGAGGACGTTGTGTTGCTTGGTGGAAAAACTTTAGTCTGACTGAACTTTTTTGTTTTTCAGAACTCAGCCCATGGACTCAGTTCAGTGGTCTCAATCAAATAAATTAGCATGACTTCTTTTCTTAATGTTGTCAGTTTAGATGTCAGTTTAATCACAGCATTGCTCTGTGGCGTCAAATTGATGTTCAAACATTATCACTTACACAGAAGTAATGTCTTTGATGCATCTAGCTGATTTTCTTTCCACATTCTTCCCCTTCCAATTTATCTTCCTCCAACATCTTCAAAGCAAAGATGGCAGCCAGGGAGGAAATCTATACTGGAGAGCAGACAGAGAGGAAAAAAACTTCCTCTCAATATTATATAATCACATGTCATATCATTTCATATGTTGTTTGTTTTGTCAGACATGTAAGACTCATAGCTAAATTGTCTGATTGAATTTTCACTGATATCTGGCTGATTTCTTGTTACACTTTAAAAAGCTTTCTGCTGTTTTAGAGTTTTCCTGCATACGAAAAAAATCTGGCACCTCTCACCTCGTCTCCAATCAAAGGAAAACTGTAATTAAAATTAGCTTTACCCAGATTTTTTTAAGTGGGGGTTTAATTAACTCAAGCATAAAATACATTTCTGCATCTCAAATGGCGAGAATGAGGCGACTATTGTTGTGATTTGGCGCTATATAAATAAAATTGAATTGAATTGAATTGAATGTGCACATAACAAAAGAGACACCATAACGCAGAGTGTTAACAGTACATAGTTACCTCATAATTTATATTTTAAAAATGGAAAAACAGACTCGGTGCTGAAAAAAGTAAAAAAACTGAATAACTGAGACTGGTGCTGTTGTAATGGATTAACTGTGGCGACAGGCTTATGATTCCAGATGTTCTGCAGGCCCTGTTCACACAACATAAAAAACCCACACCTGACTGAAGCAAAGTTAAAATTGCATTTACCTTATTTTCCTGAGGCAGTGTGCAAAGATGAAACAGGCCCTGAATACGATCAACACCAGTGAGCTGCAGGATGCAACACAGCACAGATGTATAATATCATTAATAAAGATGATTTGTCCGAAAGAAAGTGGTGACATTTATATGTCCTAGGGCTTATTTAGATCAAGATCAAGATTGTCCCTGATTAGTTAACGGTTTTAATATTATTTAACAGGATTTTATGTGTAGGGACCAAGACAGGCATTCGATAACAAGAAACCAAAAACTGGATCATGCATGAACTCAGGTTGAGATCGATATGATGAGTTGGTGAATTTAAGTCAGATAAATAAATAATACAGTGTCCTGATCATAACTCTGTCAAATTGGTCTTGAAAGATAAAAACATGTCTCACCGTGTGATGAAGCATTCAGAGGATCACACTGCTGTTACAAATTTCTCATTGGTGTCCTTTAATGTGCTGATAAATCAGAGAGGAAAAAGGACCAATTCAGAATTTCCTGGAGAATTTTTACCTTTTCTTAAATATCAAGTAATGTAGTAGAAGCTGCCTGTAAATGAATGGCTATGTTTCAAAAGGAACTGTTAACAGCTCAATCAGGATAATTTTATGGCCAAAATATAATCAACTGTCTCCCAAAACGGTGGCTCAAACTCTGAGAACAATTCAACTTATGAGACTCACTTTAATGTGATGGATGTGCTCCAACTTGGAGAACAAAAAGAGGCTGTGTTAGCTTTACCAGCAGTTTCTACTGGAATGGGGGAAAGTCCTTCATCTGTTCAGCTCTGGAGTAACAGCTAGCGGGACAGATAACTTAATCACCGCACCTGCCACACTGAAATAAATCACTGAGGGGCTTTTTTTAAATGTTTAACCTCTTAGTTTAAGTTCACTGAAATGGTAACTCAATGAATGAAGTATATTTGACACAAAAGTGTACACAGTACTTACCCCTTTAGAGAAGTGCCTCTGCCCACTCCAGTGCTTTCTCTATGAGATCAGCCGCTAAAATATGGAGAAAAAAAAAAGAAAGACGGGCAAACCCGCTGTGGGTCCGCAGTTTGGTGTACCCTCTCTGCAGGTGGACTGGATCCTGTCCAGATGGCCAGAAAGTGGGGCGGATCTGCTGACCTGAGGCCAGATCCACCCTGGAGTGTGTTGCTATCTGGGTATATTTTCTCTTCAGCCCTTGCTTTATTCTTTTCCTTGTGCTTATGAGTTTTATCTTCTAGTGCTTTTTATAGACTCCTTATTGTTTTTTGTTTTTCATGCCCTCAGTTCTCAGTTATAGATAACCTTAGGTTCCTTTTGTTTTTGATGTTTGTCAAGTCCCATCGGTGTGATGGTACCATGTTTAGCTACTTCCTGTTTTATTTTGGTAGTCTTTTGTCAATTCTGCTTTGTGTAGTTTTAGTTCCTCTATCTTGTTTTCTTTGATTCACTGCACCTGTTTCTTCACCCACTTGTTCCCAGTTCCTCTAATCAATTTATTCTCCCCTTTCCTCTTTGATGTAACAGCTGTTATCCTTCCACTGAGCTCCTGTTATCATCTCCAGCGTGTCTTCCATTTATATTTATATACTTCGCTTTATCCTGCCTTTCTGTGGACTTCTGTTAAACCTGAATAAGCCCTTTCAATAAATACCTTTCCTCAGAGTCTGCATTTGGGTTCTCATTCCACAACACATGATATCTGTGCTGTGTTTAATTTTGTCCAGATGTAATGTCATTATGGCCAAATGTTTTCACTTTGATCTCATCTGTCCAAGATAAGTTTAGTGTTTCAGAAGCATTGTGGTTTATTCAGGTGCAACTCCTGCGATGAATGTGACGTTGTGTTAACACCAGACCAGCAAAATACGAAAACTTCAGCTTTTTATAGAGGGGCTCACACTTAATCAGCTGCATTTGATTAGCAGAACTTGGCTGCTTCTTATGTTTTTAAATCTGATGGAAGCAGTAACGGTGCGTTTTGTTTTCACATGACGGTATATTAATGTGAAAGTACTAGACCAGTGTAATGCATCAAGAGAGGAAAAACATCATGACCTAATATGTAACCTCATTTTTTAGGTTCTTTCTCTTTACACGCTAGTAAACTGCTTACAAGCTAGTGATTTTCTAGTGTAGCGCATCAAAAGAAGCAAGAAGCGCACAGACACTAGTTCAGGGCAGAAGTTTCAAAGGGTCAAGATAAGAGGCGACAGGACCCCCACCACAATCACCCACCATCCTGTGACCTGCTTTTAGCACATTAAGAGGGGCAGCCCACTGGAGGCACAGGGCAAATTTGGAATACAAAGAATGTCAAATCACTGAAGCAAAAAAGCTAGCACTATTCTAAGTTAAAAGAAAACAAACAAAGGAACAAAGCAACAATTAAAAATATTGTGAAAAATTATCCATTAACTAGACCTTGCCTAGTTGTATATATTACAGCTGAAATTACAGTTGTGATAATAATGTCAACTTATCAAAAGAAAATAAAGAAAACATTTATTATTATTATTATCATCATCATTATCAATTACTGAAAAATCTCACAAAAAGAGTGAAAGGGAGGAGGAAAAGAAAGCAAAAAACTCGCTCATATTTCAGATGTTAGAACCCACAGTAGCAGCTGTGTTTTTATAGTGCTTTCTACTGCCGCTTAGGCATAGCTGCCTCATATCGATTTACTGGATATCAGCAGGTGCTGAGATGACAGCAGGATTTTAGTAAGTAGGAATTAGTAGTATGTGTGTGTGTCTTATAATCATTAAAATATATTTCAGGGAAATAATTACATTGCTCAAATGCACACCCACACTTAGCGTACATCTTACCTGTTGGGAGCTTATGCTGATTCTTTGTCAGCCATACAAACAATTTGGCAAAGTGACAGTTGCAAAGCCAGGGGTTGCCCTCCAAACGCACCATGTCAAGAGAGGGCAGAGGTTCCAGGACCCTGACATCCAGCCCTGTGAGACCATTCCTCTCCAGCTCCAATTCCCTCAAAGAAGTCAGCCCTGTAAAAACGTCTCTGCCTACCATAGTTAGATAGGGATTGTCCCCTAGTCGTAGTTTAATCAGACTCCTTGATTCCCCAAATGTTCCTGAGGGGATTTCAGTCAGGTTATTATTTCCCAAGTCCAAGAAGACTAATCTTGAAGAGGTGCTCAAGGTCCCTGGCTCCAGCTGGGAAAGGGAGTTATTCCTTAGGTCCAAATACACCAGATCTGTGTAAAGGACCAGGAAGTCAGAAGGGATCCATGGAATCCAGTTGTTGGAGAGTAGGAGACGGCGAACGTCCAGAGGAATGGAATCTGGTACTCCAGTTAGACCTTGGCCAGAGCAGTTCACAGTGTGGTGGTCAGGACACAAACAGCTGGTTGGACAATTCTGGCCTCGTTTAAGCAAGGTGGAAAACATCAAGGCAAGAAAAGGCTTCAACCAGTTAATACATAGTAACATTGTCAAGGGGTATCAGCATTAATCAGGAAACAGTGGGGTCAGAGGGTAATGACAGGAGGTTAAAATGCAGGTCAGACAGACAAATGGATAAACAGGTTACGAGCACAGAGGAGGAAGGGGAAGGAAACGTTAGACACTGTTGGTGCAGCTAGCATCCGTCCGTGCTTTGTGGTGTGAATTGAAAAAAAAAAGTCAAAAAGCCATGGAGTAGAAAAGGTATGCTCTGTTCCAAGAGATCATGTAGTAAGCAGGCAGGATCAAACAGGAGGCTGCTGGCTTTGAGGGAAGACAGGGGAGGAGCAAAAGAGAGAGTATGCAAGAGAATCGGGAGGAGGGGGGGATGTGAAAAGGGAACAGATTAACACAGTGGTAAATGGAAGCTAGCAAACCAGAAGCGATCAGGGTGGGGCTTATAGGGCTGACAGGGATCTTTTTGTGTGTATATAGCCGTGTATATTTAGACGGAGGACAAGCCTACATGCCTTCTTAATACTTTTCAGGTAAAACAGCTGTCCGTGTCATCGTTTGGGTTATTTGAAAAGAATACTAGTCCAAATTCCCACTGAAAACCAACTAAAATCCTTTTTTTCCAGACCGGCAGGCTTGAAGTGAAGATGGCATCATGAGCTGTGACTCATGTCTGAGGCTTTAGCATATGTTCAGCCAGCATCATCATCCCACATACTCATGTACCAGAATCAGGACATTTCAGCATCCTCTCTTTGGAAATCAGTCACACCATCCCCCGTGTTGTTTTGCTTTATGTGCACATACTCAACATTATGGTATGGAGACTTGATTTAAAAAGTAAAAGAGACCTGCCAGTGGGTGTTCCTTAACAGTTATTGCATCAACTTTTGCATCAGTTTCTATGTAACAAATTAAGAAATAAATCAGTAGAGTAATACAAACACACAATTACATAAGAAAATTAATAATTACAAATTATAATAAAAATAAATTACAATTATAAAAAATTTAAATTAAAATATGTTTCACAGTACCAGTTACTTAAAAATGACACTGTTGTGATATTATGTGGGTAAAATATTGAAGTGGCGTGCTATCATTCTGAAGAAAAATTAGACCGTATGAGTAGGGAGTTACTGAAATACTCAATATAGAGGGACAGGAAATGGGATATTCTTCAATGACCACGTGTTCTCAGTCCAGAGGGTGCTTTTCATTTCCTAAAGGCAGAGAGGATGCCAATTCATTTGAACTAACACGCTGTCATGATTCGCTGTGTGGCAGGGATGATGTAGGACCCAAATGCAGGACTCACACACAGGAAATAAACTTAAAGAGGCTGCTTTATTGCAGTGCCGAAAATACAAAAATAAACTGGCAAACTAAACTAGAAACAAATAACTAGAAACTGGAACACCTGGAAACGAGGGACGAAGATCACAGGGAGCACAGCAGGAAAACACACAGCATGATGAGGGTACAATGCAACGGAAACACAGGGCTTAAATACACTGAGGGATAACAAGGGAATAGGACACAGGAGGAGAGCACAGCTGGGAGTAATTAAGCGTGACAAGACAAGGGGAAGCAAAACTAGACACAGTGACGAGAGACTTGAAACTCCAAAGTAAAACAGGAAGCACAAGACAGAGACACGGACTTGACACTAAACAAGGGAACACAGAGCACAGGGACAGAAGTGACACACGAGACATGGCTGGGGAACAGGATAAATCATAATACACAATCAGGGGAAAATAACTAAACAAATACTAAACACTGGGTCACAGACCCAGTACCATGACACATGCACTAAGCAAGCTTATTCTGAAAGAGCACTCCACCAGTTTCCAAGTGGTTTCAGTTTGTTGATGGTAATTCACAGAAATAGTTAAAAACCATAACGTTAACCATGGTTTCTCATTCAGTGATTTCTTCCTGTGTTATTATGTTAATGTAAAGGTAAATGTTGGTTTCTGTGACCAGTGTTTTGTTATTCTTTCTGGTTCCCCAGTTAGTCATGTCTCCATGCTTTTCCTTTTTGTATGTGTCAGGTTTGTGTGGCACTATCCAAAATCTCAATGAAATGAAAATGTCTATATGTATATATAGACATATATATGTCTATATCTATCTATAGTGTTAGCTTTTATTGTCCTGTACCACCTACCTGAGAGTAGGTGGTACAGGACAGCTGGAACAGGTGATGCGCTCGGTGGGAAGAGTCCTTCAGGATGCTGTTACTTTGGCAACAGGACCGGTAGCTTTATTTTCGAAACATTGTGAGTTCCAGAAAGCTGATTTTTTCTTTTTGAAGACCTCCATTTTGGTTCCTAAACCTGCCTGTTTGCATAGCACATCCATGACAAAAACATAAAAGAAAGTAAAGCCTAATATGACTTAATATAAACCAAGTGATTGAGAAAAAAATATTGCTGAACATACCATCATTAATTTCCAGATATACAAAGAACTAATCAAACTCACAGCCATTGCTTTCTTAAGGACAGATTGCTTTGGATTCCATATAAATTATTTCCAAGGTGCACTCCTGCTTTCCCACTGTTCTCTGCACTTCCTGTTTCATGTCTATCCAAATTTCAAAATAAAAGCTTTACACATTTCTGACAATAGAAAAATAAAAATGCAATTTCCATGGCTACTATTTGTCTTAATAAAATATAAACATAATCAGAGCAAAGATAATCTGTTAACTGTCTTTGTTTGACTTCTGTCTCTCTTTCGATTGGAGCAAAATAACATTGTTTATAAGCCTTAAGAAATGTTGCGTTGTGATGTTGTTTTGACCTCAACTTTGCGTACTGTTACATCACTACTCGGAATGGTGGCGATGACCAACCCCATTGGCCACCATTACGAGGTGATTGGGTCTATTTGAGCAATTCATCACCCACTTGCAAGCTGCAACACGCTACATGCCACTTGCACCTTGACTGCAGAATGTGGCGATATTGATTTTTTATCGGGTCCATGCGGCAAGCGCCTGCATTAGTCTCCGCTTGTCTCTTTATTTCAAACATCCAAGTTACCAAGCAGTCTGAATTATTCGTAGTTAGTGGTTCAAAAAACACTGTTAAATGTTCAGTTTAATACTGTATTGTTCTTTCTTTGTGATTTTTATGTTTAAGTCGTTTTTTTGCTGGTTTTTGGTTTGTTTTTGTCTGTTTGGGAGCTGACACAGTCTCTAAGGGGATGGGATTTTGGGGGGATAACAGGAGGACAGAAGCTGCAGAGAGGCGTGTAAGACTGCAACTCTGCTTCCTGGTCCTAACTCTGGATAGTCACATTTTGGGAGGTTTAATAAATTTGGCCAGATTACTAGAAATGAGAGCTGCTCCATCCAAAGTGGGATGGATGCCGTCTCTCCTGACAAAACCAGGTTTCCTCCAGAAAGTTTCCCAATTATCTATAAATCCCATTGTTTTTTGGGCACCACTCAAACAACCAGCAATTTAAGGAGAACATGCTGGTAAACATGTCACTCCTGGTCCGACTGGGGAGGGGAGCAGAGAAAACTACAGGGAGGAAAATCTCCCAGTCTGTTTCTCCTTCAGGATGTTTGCTAGAGAGCAGAATTTACGGTTCCAGGTCTTACAGGGCCTGAGGCAGTAAAACAGCCCTGGACCATTACACTACCACCACCATATTTTACTGCTGGTATGATGTTCATTTTCTGAAATGCTGTGTTACTTTTCCGCCAGATGTAATGGGACACACACCTTCCAAAGTCCTGGGGATCATGAAGATGTTTTCTGGCAAAATGAGACCAGCCTTTATGTTCCTTTTGCTTAGCAATGGTTTTCGTCTTGGAACTCTGGCATGCAGGCCATTTTTGCCCAGTCTCTTTCTTATGGTTGAGTCATGAACACTGACCATAACTGAGGCAAGTGAGGCCTGCAGTTCTTTGGATGTTGTTCTGATATTGTCTTTTGTAACGTCTTGGATGAGTTGTTACTGTGCTCTTGGGGTAATTTTGGTCGGCCGGCCACTCCTGGAAAGTTCCATGTTTTCGCCATTTGCGGATAATGGCTCTCACTGTGGTTCACTGGAGTTCCACGCTTTAGAAATAGTTTTATAACCTTTGAGAAACCTTTGGCTTTTGTTGGATTCATTTTTGAGAGAGAAGACAAATCTGCTCAAAGTGCATTTTCTTAAATTTATTAAGCAGTTAAATGTTCAAGTTAAAAACAGCTGCCGTTTCTCTTTGCTTGCTCAGGAGACTCAAACGAAGAAAGAGCACTTCACCTTTCCGGATATCTCCTTATGTGGAAATGAGACTTTTGCGGGCAACACTCCCAGCACCATGGCAACCATCTCTTGTGTGATGCTAATTCTGAGGTAAATAGTCTAAAAAAAATTCTCATAATTCCCTCCGTTTACACCTTTCAAGTTGTAACTCCATAATCCAGCTGTAAGCCTCACATCCCTCCTTGGAATCCTTCACAGATGTGATACTCGATCAGAACGGTCTTTCTCTCTTAAACCTGTTGCAGGGGTCCCGAGAAAGTGAGAGTAGTCTGCCACTCCCTTAATAATAGATACTGGACCTAGCTCATCAAAAGAGTGCAACATGAGGCCAACTGGAATTGTTACAATTGTTACATAGTGAAAGAAAACAAAAAACTTTTAATCCACGGGAGGAAATCTTCCATCTCAATATCCTCCTTTTGGTTTCCTTGATCTCATCCTCACGTTCCAGGTCCTCCAGAATATTCCAACGATGGCATCTGAAGCTGTGTATTTAAGAATGAAAGTGCAGCACACAATACCAAACACTGAACACAAATCTCCCCTCTCCACCAGGAGCATGTCTAAGACCTTCCTATTCTGTACCACCAATCAGTGACATGAAAAAAAAAAAATTCAACCAGACCAGCAATGGTAATTTCAGATTAAATTGACCAATTTGACATTATAGTGGACTTAATTAATACGGTCTGCTTTTTATTCAAAGATATCCAACAGTATGATTTTAAACCTGTTCACAATGTAATTAGGTAACTCCCAAAAGGTTGATTCTGTTCATCTCCATGGGAGAAACGTTTCATCACTCATCCAAGTGACTTCTTCGGTCTCAACTGACTGCAGGTTTCCCCAACCTCATAAACAGTACATTTGCACAATAACTCAATTAGGTAACACATGTTCATTAGGCACACCTCTTAGGACTTCAATAAAACCAATTTGTATCAAAATCTTTATTAAATCAAGACTAAAATTCAGAAATCATCTTAACCACACTGACATCTGAGGTTCGACCAGTGTCCTATTACAGTCACTGGTAGCATTAATCTTACCATCATACAGGTTCCTGACCACATCTGAGGCAGGAAATCCAAAAGTCTTTTCCTCCACAGAACCAAAATAGGTCAGCTCTAAAAAGAAGTATCTGAGAGGTGTTAGACCAATTCATGATGTTTATTATTTTATTATACCATGCAGGCTGAACCTAGAATTGATGAAATTGTAGAAATGCTTAAAGTTCTTGGAGAATCTGGAATAGAGATCCTCACCAAACTACTGAACAAAATATACAATTCTCCAACTGGGTATGGCAATTGGACAATGCCTATGAGTCAAAAAACAAAATTGCTACTCCGAATAATCATGAAGAGAATAAGGAAGAAGATTAAACCTAAAATAGCAGAAGATCAATGTGGATTCGTGGAAGGCAAGGGAACAACAAACTTTATTTACATATACAGAACTCTTGTGGAAAGAACAACTGAAGTCCAAAGAGATCTTTACACATGTTTTATTGATTACACAAAGGCCTTTGACATCATCAGTCATGAACATCACATTAAGTTATTATTAACTGTGAAAACTGACAGAAAAGACTTAAGAATTATTAAGAATATGTACTGGGAAAAAACTGCGCAAACACAGGCAACAACAAAATTGGAGAATTTGTCAAAATTAGGTGTACAGCAAGGGTGTGTGAACTATTTTGTCTGTACAGTGAGTATATTATGTGTGAGATTAAAGGAATACCAGAAATTGTGGTTGGTGGAGCCTCATTAATAACCTGAGGCATGCGAATCATCTACATGACAAGAGTGAAGAAAGTGGGATTGTTTCTGAACATCAAGAAAACTAAGACAATGATCTTCTACAAAAATATAAAAAAATCCAACATGTAACATCAGATTGCAGAATTCCACGCTGCTAGTCAACAAGTTCAAATATTTGGGTAACGCTACAAGCAGTGATGGAAGGTTGTAGCGTGAAATTAAGATTTTGTAGTGTAAACTGTGTGACACGCAACTTGCATTATGCTAAGCTCACATTCGTAAGTCCTGGCACATCCAGCACTGGTGTCAGTCTTTGAAGTTGCCTCTTTCATTCTGGAATATTTTTTCTTATACAAGGCAAAGGAAAGTTTGTTCTTATTGTGTGATCATGCAGATTTGGAAGATTGAATAATGGTTTTTACATATCTCTACAAACATGGTCTGAAGTCATGCGCTGAGAATTACAGGAGATTGAGTATTATTGCTATGCCAAAGATCACATCGACGATAACTGTTGATAAGCTTTATTCTACTACCATCCCACTTGAAGGCTGTATATGGCTGGATACCATGCAAAGCCCTGATCAGACTGAAATGCCCTTAGATAACAACAGTTCTTAGAACTTTACATATCAGCGAACGCGTACATCAAAGGTTCCAACAGAATATTTGATAGAATGTTGTAGACAAGGCGCCCTGAAGTCTCCGACTCTTATCATTATCTACATGGACTCATATGAAGCAATCATATAAAGTGGAGAGGTTACGTCCAGAAACAGGCATCAAAATCAAGTACTGCATTATTAACGAGGGATCCCGTGGGATCTAATTACTATTTCTATCGTTACAACGCCATTACCGTTACTAAAAAGAGAATGCGATGCGGATGCGTTACTATTTTTCAACACACAGACGGCTGAAGCTATCTTCAGCTTACCAAGAGCTAGGGGGGCGAAACAATCGCACGAGTGCTGCTGATTGGCTGAGTAAGAATAAAGTAGTCATGGTAAACCAATTACATGACCAATTTAAAATGACATAGCAACAAGATGCTGTGTCAACCCAAGACAACCCTGACTCTACATTTTTGTGATAAAAGCAGGGACTTCAAACTATATACCAGTTTTTAAATTGTGTTGATAGGCCATGTAAAACCAGAGTCATGTGTTTTTTCCTGAATACTATCGTTATGTTTACTGCAGGAAGAAACGGTAAAAACAGCGTTTTCTAAGGAAAAAGACTTGCAAGCGCTCTCTGCTTGCGACCAAAAAAAAAGAAACAGAAGAAACCCCCCCACCCCTTTCCTATTGGTGGAAGAATGTATCATGTCGACCAATCAAAAAATTATATGTCAACATGGCATTTGGTTGTTAAGGAAGAGGGGGAAGTTTTAGGAGTGACGGCAGTGAGAGAGAGAGAGACGGCGAGAGAGAGAGATTTGTGACATTTAGCGTGTTTGGAGTGTGTAGTTAGTGTGTTGTGTAGTCGTTGTTTTGTTGTGTGTGTCAGAACAATGAGGTGACTGCTGAATGTCACAGTCGCTGCAAAAAAGCCACCAAAGGCAGACTGCAGTGTAAACGCTGTCTCCAGGTGGAAAACAGGCGGA
>VVHJ01049897.1:0-19404 GCA_015107715.1 Tylochromis polylepis | reverse complement strand
CACATGTATACGCACATATGTATACACACGTATACGCACATGTATACACACGTATACGCACATGTATACACACGTATACGCACATGTATACACACGTATACACACGTATACGCACATATGTATACACACGTATATGCACATGTATACACATGTATACGCACGTATACGCACACGTATACGCACGTATACACACATATGTATACACACGTATATACACATGTATACACATGTATACGCACGTATACGCACACGTATACGCACGTATACACACATATGTATACGCACGTATACACACATATGTATACGCACGTATACATATGTATACACACGTATACGCACATATGTATACGCACGTATACGCACATATGTATACACACGTATATGCACATGTATACACACGTATACGCACATATGTATACGCACATATGTATACACACGTATACGCACATATGTATACACACGTATATGCACATGTATACACACGTATACACACATATGTATACGCACGTATACACACATATGTATACGCACGTATACACACATATGTATACGCACGTATACACACATATGTATACGCACGTATACACACATATGTATACGCACGTATACACACATATGTATACACACATGTGTGTATACACACATATGTATACACACATGTGTGTATACACACATATGTATACGCACATGTATACACACTGTTTCATGCATGCATGCGTGTGCACGTGTGTGTGCACTGGCTTTGATGGATGTGTCTGTTCCTAACAGGGGAAGGAGACAGGCAGGGAGGTGAACTCTGCTCTCCTCATCACTCTTCATCCCGCCCGCTCTCCTGACAGCTCACCTGTCCCACTCTCCCACCTGTCCATCAGAGACAGGAAGTGTTCATCCTCACAGAAACTCAGCACTGAGGACACGAGCTACAAAACATAACCGCTGAAATAAAATCCACAAACACAGCCATAAAAAAAGGAACAGGAGGTAAAATATTAGGAGCAAGTGCAGAAGATACGATATTCAGGATCCTTAACTCCACGAGGTACTCGTGTCAGTTCAACTCGAGACGTAAACTTTTCTGATGTAAACAGCAGAACATCATCTGCATACAGAGGCGTAAATAACTGCTTTTCTAATCAGTGCTGCCACACAGCAAATGGTTTGTTACACAGAACTGTGTGGGAAAGTCATCGGATCAACGGACCAATACGAGCGAGAGCCAGGACAGCGTGAAAACACTGCTTCCACCACGAAAAGTGTCCCTCGTTTTTCTCCTCTGTCAGAAACAAATCTCTCCGAGTGGTAGCCTCGCTCGTGCAGGACGCTGGACAGGTACAACACCTGGAAAGAAGCAGAAGGAGTCCCCTTGCTGGAAGCAGTAAAATGTATTCCAGAATCTGTCTCCTCACAGTGTAAAGAGCTGAAGACGGGGATGCTACAGTGCTGCCGCCTTTAGAGAGCATACTGACATTTTGGCGAGTTTGAACCCCAAACCTTACGTAGCGTTTTATAATGATCGTTATGGTAAATCACGTGGGATGAAAATGATGGCGGCCTGGATGTGTGTGCTCCATCAGCCACTCAGCGGTGGATTTGTTGTGGCAGTAAAAGCAGTCTGATCGTTCTGAGCTGTCCGTCTTCATAAACTTGTCTCTTTTATGGCGAGATCGATTCTTTTCTACTCTCAGCAGAATCAATAAGATCAGGTGCTCTTGGGTCGTCTTTGTTCCTGATGAACACCAACATGAAGCTGTGCAGCAGATTACAAAGTCATCTTATTTCTTCTTTCCACAGTCAGTTCGTCTTTGTCGGTGTTAGCGATGCTAATGTAGCCGTAACCACGAGCGTCCAAGGACAGGAAGAACGAGCTCGACATAAAGGGAGACAACTTTTACTGGAACATCTGTAACAGCAGCAGCTGCAGACAGTTTCCACCTCAGTGTGTCATGAGATCAATATATTGGCTTAGCTCTCCTCGTTTTCATGCTCTGCCTTCCTCCTCCTCCTCCTCCTCATGATGTCACCCTCGTCATCCCTCCTGCCCCGTCTCCATTCCCCTCTCCACCCTCTGAATTGTTTTTCTCAGCTCATCCCCTTTGGAGAGGATCTGTAATGTCGACTCCATCTCCTGATGAGCCCTCTTCATCCTCATCCTCCTGCCCACAGAACGACAGGGGAGCCGGCGCTCCGCCGAGCCGGGAGCCTCTCAGGGGGCGGGTCGGCGGAGCAGAGAGGATCTGGTGCAGATGTCTCTCTGAAGCTTTGGGGGAGGGATGAGAGGACGCTTACCGACCAGAAACGAGAGCCAGTGGAGGGGCCACTTATGAGGAGTGCGTCCCCCTCGGAGGCAGAGTGATGCGGAGAGGGCACGCAGCCTCTCAGAGAGCACGGTGAAACGTCGACGGCAGAGCACCGGCAGATCCGGTGACCGAGCGAGAGCTCGGGCCGAGGTCGTCTCCTCCAGCATCAGCTGAATAAATTTACACAGACAGCCCGAGTCAAGGTTAATGCTGCTGCAGAGCTGCTTCGCCACCGGCTTTCATATCGCAACTGTCAGATTACAACAGATATCTTGATGCAGCTGCATGGATCAGGAGTCCACGCTCTGGACCTCAGTCAGCACGGCCGTCCCAACAAATCAGCCTAAAATCACCAACATTGGTCATTACGTCACATAACACACGACGAATGACATGTTCTTTACACGGACAGGCACGCCTGCTCTGGTCCATGATGTACTGAGGGTTTCATGTTTTTTCATGAAGCGAGAACAAATTGTTGGATTTCATGAGAACATTCTTCTGCTGGTTTCTTTAAGCCCAACCACCAACTAACAATAAATAAGTGAGAAATGGTACGTAGTGCAGTTTCAGACATGAGTGCACTGAAAAACTAAGCACTCTGATTTCTAGTAGCTTATTTCGGACTCATCGTTAATCACACGGGCCTTCCTGTAACCTCCAGCTGAGATACTGCACGTGCTCGCTGGCTGCTTCGTGCATCCGTCTTTCAATGCTTGTTGTGCCTGAACCCGTCGGTCAGCCTCGGCGGCGGGCGTCAAACCGTCAGTCTGAACCAATCGTAAAAGCTCTCCGCCTCAGCTGTAAAGCTGAGTGGAGGAGAAAAGAAGAAAGCCAGTGTGGCGGTCAGAAGCTCTCAGAGGTGATTTACTGGCTGCTTCTGAGCCCGACACGGCAGGGGGACCGTCTGCTGTGCAGAAACGAGCTGACGGCTCGCCGCTGAGGAAACGCCCACCTGATATTAACACGGCGAGTCGGATCAACCACAAGCTGTTTGGCTGCAGCTCCTCCATCTCCTCGCTGTCAGAGGAAAGAGCTGCTGCTGAGCGCCAACGCCGCTCGCAGTAATAGGAGTTTAAAATAGTGCAGCTTTTACTTTAAAGAACGACTTCATGAAAGTGTAGAAACAGTGGGAGCCGTGACCGGCGCTGCTCTCAGAGACCTGTACAGAGCTGAGGACCGGGCCGCCGGAGGCGGGGCCCTGATAATAATTGCAAAGCTCTCCTGATGGTAACCTGACGGGCAGCACACAGAGGGGTCCTCACACTGATGTGAAAGAGGAACATTTTCAGGTTCAAGGCTCAGAATTGGTTCATTTTTAAATAAGACGGCGATCAGAGGCAGAGACCGCAGGAAGTGATCAGGGGCACATTTAACCCCCCCCCGTCCCCCCTCGTGTGCATTAGAGGCCAGGAGGGGGCTTTCTGCCTGCTTCCCTCTTGGATTGGACTCTAACCGAGAAGGAAAGCCACTTCACCCGAGCCTCCTCTGAGTGCTGTGGCATTTGGACGCCCACACCGCTGCTGAGGCGTCTATACGAGGAGCAGGCTGCACACTGACCTTTGAATAACAAGGCCCTATACACTCGGCCACCTACTGAAGGCTCGCAGCGCTCTCCCACCCCACAATGCAACGCTCTCCAACCATTTCAGCTTTGACGGTCCCCGCCATCAGCACCACAAACACAAGTGAAACACGGACTGTAGCGCAGATGACGGTGCTTCCACGTGCGCGCCTGATTGGTCGGTGGATTTTACTTTATTATGGTGTCACGCATCAAACAATACGCCCAGCCTCATCAGGCTAACGGCTAACCTGAGCAGAGACACCCGACAAAGAGCCCAGCACGGCTCGTTTCCAAGCTTCAGAAACAGCGCGTAAAATGATCATCATCGTCGTCCCCGCACTTTACACAGCAGCTCGTTAACCTTTCCTAATACGGACAGCACAGAGGAGTCCAAGTCCTGATCCAGAGTTGCTGTCCAAGCCTCTGACTTCCTGTCTGGTTTGTAGTTTTGCCCAATTGTAATAGTATTTGTATTTCACACTGTACAATAAATTATTAATTGACACGCTGTGCAGTTCAGCCTCCTCAAAAGAAGCATGGAGGCCACAGGGACCAATACTATTTACTTCATTTTCTGCCACATTATATATACCACAGAGCAGGGGTGTCAAACATAAGGCCCGGGGACCCTTATCAGCCTGGCAAAGAACCCGATCTGGCCCCACTGGATGTCTTTAAAGACCTCCCACATGGCCATCCATGCCACACCCAATAATCATGTACTGGGTAAATAGATACACAGTAATAAAGAAAGAGGCGTTTGATTGGTCCGGTCCACGTAAGATCAAAGCAGAGGTTAAAGATCTCAGTCTACACAAAGTCGTAGTTTACTGTGATACTGTGACGTTATAGATGATTACCGTTTGTTTGAATAGAAGCCATAATTAATAATCTCACACTTTCAGCCCTTACACAGATGTGAAATAAATACACATCAGTGTTTAATGAAAAACATGTTTCCTCAGACGGACCGATGAAGATCAGCCACCCTCCTCACATCGGCACACACCTCCACCCTCAGAAACACCACACACGCGTGCGCGCGCAGCCTTCTTGATACGGTTGTGTGTAACTGCCGTATTCGTGCAGCATTAAAAACGAGTGTCTTCAAAGCGAGCGCTCCTCACAACAGGAAGCCCGTCAGCAGGAGGACATATTAAAGAGGAGTAATGTGAGAGAGAAGGAGGACAGGTGGAGGTGGGACACGGACACAAACAGGCTAAACGACAAAACTCCTTTCAGTCCTCCTCGAGGCTCAAACAGCCAGATGTTTCGCCGAGTGTGAAACAGAGTACCAGGACTGGAAGCAGAAGAAGCCAAGACGTCACGCTGGTCCGTCACACACCGAGGACGACATGAACCATTAACGGCAAACTGAGAAGTTCATCGTTCTTTCTAATTAAGAGTAAAGTTTGGTTTAAGGTCTCTGCTCAAGTCAAGTCTAAAAACATTAGCGTGTTAGTTTGACCTGGCTGGAACAAACAGCTGAATATTTCCCAACTTCCTCCTCTCTGCTAGCTCTGAAAACTACGGAAACATCTTCAGGAGGTGGAACAAAGCTTTATTTGGTCTATCAGGCGGGCGTAGCTGAAAGTGACGTCAGAAAACAGGTGCACAGGTGTAAGAGGATCACACTGGCTTCAAACACCCCAATCATCACCAGCCTTAGAAATCAGAAGCATGTAAAACATCCAAACTCAGTTTCCTCGTTAGGACGAACCTGTGGACAGTTTCCGGCTCTATCATTTTACTCAGCAGCAAACGGCGCCCGTTCACCGCCATCACACGAGGTGAAGCAGAAGAACCTTCAGCTAGATGTTTCAGAGCGGCACATTATCTGGTCCTGACCTCCTGAACCCGCTGCAGGGATTAGCAGCAGTGAAAACAACAACCATCTGCTCTTATCCACATATCCGTGTTTCAGATAATCTGCACCCTTCAAAGCAAACCTCTGGATTTCATCATGGGGCTGAAAAACGCCCGCTGACCTTCAGGCTTACAGAGCCAGCTGTCATCTCCACAAACAGAGCGCCGTTTTCAGCGCGTGGCAGCGCTCGGGCGGACGTGACGCCGCTCTTACCGTCGTCCTCTTTGCCGTGGGCGTTCTGCGGACTGTGGCGCATCCTCTCTCCGCGGCTCGTCGGGCTCAGGTCTGACACTGCTCCCAGATCGGCTGCTAGCCACGTGGGCTCGCTCATCTCGGCCTCCTCCTCGCTGCTCACTGAACTGTCATCCTGGGCAGGAGAAACACAGACACAGAGCACGGTTTACATATCCAGCCTCAGCTAATCGCCTTCTTAAACCAGGCAGAGCTACATTTAGTAATGCATGTTCGTGCACCGCTGCAAACTGTGTGTTGGTATAAAGAAAGTACTGTCGGTATTTACAGAGACGGTGCTGTGGGAAGATTTAAAAATACGCAGGAGATCTCTTTATCAGTACAGCCAGCAGCATCGATGTACTGGTTTATCTTCCAGCCTGACAAAAAACCCATATCATAAAAAAAACTAAAGCTGAGGCTACAAAAAGTAAACATGTGAAATGATCAAATCTGAACTGAAACAAGGAATCCAACTCTGGAAACTACCGAAATCTAAAGAAGCAAAAACAAACAAAACTCTTCTTGTTTCCACCCGTCTGTATTCTGGGTCTCTCCCAAAGCAGCTTTGCATGAGTCACAGTTTAAAATAATCCTTCTTTATCTCACACTGAGCCCCACTGCAGCTGCTCACTTCATCCTCTGTGTGAAACAAGCTGCTTTAGCCCCTCCCCCTCCAAGACAACTTTCTTCCGATTGGCTGCCCCTCACAAAGCAAACGGGTGGGGCTTCTGTCCCCACAGAGAGGGGACAGAAGCCCCACCCATGTCCAGCACTGAAGCAGGTGATACATGACGGGAGATCAGGAGGAGGAGAGTTCAACTTTAAACTAAACTTATTTTAAAGTGTTGCTTTAAGAATAACTGACATCAGACGTGTTTGTCTGCAAACTTAAAGCATATGATTGGTTCATGCTTCATGACAGTCTTAATAAAAAACCCCAAAGACAAACTGCACTTTGATTTGTGACTAAATGACAGGCGTCAGTTTGTGTTTTCCTTCTGCAGCATCACTTAAAACTGACGCGACATCATCAGAGAAACCAAAACTGAAGGTCAGATTTAGGAGTGTGCAGGCAGAGCAGGTTTCTGTCGTTCTCCACGCTGACAAATACGCTGTGATGTGTGTAACGCAGCGTCTCGTGGCAGATGTACAATCTCAAAACAAAAGAACGAAAGATGGAAAATCCTTCCTCCCGGCCAACGATGCATCATTAATGACACAAACCAACTAAAGCTGCAAGAGTTATTACCAAAAAGCAAGACGTGTCCGCTCACGTCTGTGCTCTCCACGAGCACACAAACCTCGCCAACAAGCTGCTCCACCTCGCTCCTGGAACCTGCAGAATAACCCACATCTGCATGCCTGTTCAAACTCACCTGGATGAATCAAACGGTGTTTACCTGCCGTTTGAAACCGTTTTTAATCTCTTTATTTACCTCTTTGTCGATGTCAGCATCCGTGGGAACCGCCGTGACGCCGGCTCCTGCGGTTTGACCCAAACATCGGAGCAAACAGCGAGCAAGCGACGGAGAGAGACGCCAAATTAAACACAACACGAGCTGCAGGCCTCGCCGGCGGCACGAGCAACATGCCAACGTTTGTCTGAACTCTGAGCTGCCTTTCTTCCACCTCAAACACTCCTCGGCTCAGTCGGAGAACGCTGGGAAACGCAGCACGGCCTTGCTCCGGCACGGATGAAATGCAGTGCTCTATAAACTACATTATTTATTCTGATTTTTTAAAATGGCTCATTGAGCATGTCTTTGGAAAGAAAACTAATTATTTTAAATAAAGTGACACTGTTGTTCAAAATTGGTCTCTGCTCCACTCTTCCTACAAAAAAAAGTCACAGATCAAAATAATCCTTCTTTGTCTTATCCTTGGTGCGGACCCTCAGCTCCTCCTCCCTCTGGCCTTCTCACCTACCACCACGAGCTGCGGGTAGTGACCAAAAGGATGAGCTCACTCATACAAGCAGCAGAAATGAGCTTCCTCCGAGGGTGTCCGGGTCCGCCTTCGAGCTCGGCCGCTCAGGAGGAACTCCGAGTACGGCTGCTGCTCATCCACATCGAAGGGAGGCAGCTGCCGTACTCGGGAGGTTTCCGCGCTGACGCCTCCGAGGTGAGGTGTTTCGGGGATGTTCGAATGGGAGGAGACCAGAAGCAGACCCTGAACTGGAGACTCCTGCCCTGACGACCTGTTAGACCGCGGACAGGTGTTCATCGGCGTGGAAGCGTGAGCTGCTAGGTTATGAACACCTCGGGGGACGTGAGTCTAACAGCTGTGTGGTGACGTCTCGCTCTGAATCTTACGCTCTCTCAACGCTTTTACGCGCCAAGCACGCTGCGAAAAAGCGACATGAAATTCAGAATGATTCGGATCCAAATAACGAGCGTGTGTACACACGGGGCTTGGACTGCAACAGTGACATTATACTTTAATGAGATGATTATTAGGTTTGCCTGTCAGCAGCAGACGAGATGTTACTCCTGACTGCGAGTCCCAGCCACCAAACACATCTGCAAAGCTGTAATCAGCATTTCCACAATGACATCTCGAGCGCTACGACCGCCTTTTCTTATTACGCGCATATTCAAGGAAACAACAAGCAGGTCTGGGATAATGCTGATGTTCTAAAAGCTGAGGCGGAGACGAGGAGAGACCTCGGAAACATCCAATGACGTCAAAACAAACTGCCACGAGGCGTAATTCAGCAGCAATCATCAAATGTTGAGCTGATAACGAGACAACAGAGCGAACAGGGGTGCAGACAGAAGCAAAGGCAATAACACAGACAGCAAACCGCTCACACGGCTTATTTCTGCATGTTGCTAAAATGTAGTTTTTCTATTTGCATTGATTCACGTGATGAGTTTAGCATTGACTGCTCTCTCCAAAGGATGAGAGGAGGCAGGTCGGGGTGCAGCCAGATAAAGTCTGAAACGAGAAGCACAAACTGAGATGTTTACGACGAAAGAAATCAATCACAGCCGCTTCGCACTGAAAATGAAAAAGCTTTCACGCACTCGCTGCAGGATGAATGAAGCAAAAAGGGCTTCGATAAATATCAGCGGGCTTGTATTTAATATTCACCTGAGTGGAAATTAAACTTGAACAGGTCACGCTCCTCTCCTCGCTCACAGAGCCGCTGTTGATAAGATGATGAGATGCCAAGAAGCAGTCCCGAGTGCAGCCACTGAACGTGTAACTGGGGTTTTGGAGCCAAATCAGCGCGTTAGAGGAAATAAAAGCCCCCGGGCTGTGCACCTTTGCTGCTGCATAATGACATAAAACAGTGAAACACTGCAGGGGAATCCACAGTTTCCGTTTAAAGACGCAGTCTGTGCGACCTCTGCAGCTCCCGCATGAGTCTGTGTGGCTGCACTGACCCACATCTGTCCATTAAAGACGGCTCTCAGAGGAGGGGTTTCCCCGGGCTCGTCGTGCTGGATTAGCATCCTCGCTGCAGACTGCACACGCTCACAGCAACTGGAAGCAGCCCAGCTACGGCGACGTTCAGTCAGAGGCTTTAATCCAGAGGAAAGTCCCTGCACGCCGCTAACACGTGCTGAAAATACAAGAAAATGTGTTAAAGGACAGAGGATCACTCTGCTGATGTCACCGAGCTTTCAGGTGATTGGCAGTTACCTTCAGCTCCTCCCACAGGACGTTCACGCCACAGAGCATGTTCAGCTTTCCTCAGGATCTAATCTGGGTGATGTGTGCAGACAGGAAGTTGTGTCTCTAACTATCTGTATACCATCTGCCATCAAGCAGCAAAAGAATGAAGCCAGTATAAAAGCACCCAAACCTGCAGTTCCTCTGATGCCCATCAGAGGCAGCAGTGAGTCAGTCCCATAGACTCCCATGTTAAAACTGTCCAGCAGAAATAAACATGTTTACAGCCTGATGCTCAAGCTGTTTCTCTAGATAATGTCCCCCTCTTCACCTGTACCAGGGCAGAATGCTAACATAACTCACCTGTTTACATTATTAGGGGCGTGGCCTCTGTAGTGACACAGGTAGCGGTAGCTGCTAGCTGTCTGCTAGGCTAAGCTGGACCTCTGGACCGTGTTTGTGCTGTTGGAGCCTTTTGGAGCATTTTTAATGACATCATGTGACCAATAATACGGCTGCTGCGAGGTCACTGTACTAACAGAGCGTCCAAGAAGGCGGAGCTTCAGTTTGGGGGCACAGTGAGACTCTGGCAGTTTATTTGGAGGTCACCGAGCACTAATGAGCACGTATATGTGTCTCATTCAAATACGGTCACTGCTGGAAACTAAGAATAGCAGCATGGTGGGGGTCCAAATGCTAACGCTGAGTGCAGAAACCAGAGGGTGGTGGCGTGGCTCAGTCTAACTGGTTTCACTAAAATCTTCACGTAAGCACAAAACCTTTTCATAATTTCATGTTTGATGAGTTTAAGATGAGTGACGGTCATGACTTTCAAATATCATTTTTTTGATTCAGCAGTTATTTCTCATTTCAAAATATACAAAATATAACGTTATCGACGGCCACGAAACAAAAATAAACGAGGGTGAAGCTACCAGTAAAGCTTCCAGAGACAAACAGAAGAGAGACTACAACCATCAGGACGTTCTGAGGAGCAAATGAAACTGTAGTCCAATGCAAACTAAGGTAAAGGTCCGGCTGAAGAGTTTAGAATAGTTCAATAGTTGAATGTACAACGATCTGTGAGCCTACAGGACCGAGGACACGTATTAGACCTGCGGACGTTATCTTACGGGGAAATCTGTCGCCTTCTTGAAGAACGCTGATGAAGTCACGAAGAGGAACACGTTGTGCGTTAAAAAGAAACCAAGCAGCAGTCTTTTCTCAGAGCTGTTTGAACATGGACGATATCATTCTTCTGGTTTAATGACTTCTACTAGTTTCATCCTTTCTGGATTTAAAGGCAAGAATGGAACAATCACAGTGTCTTTGTTAAACGACTCTCCAGGTTTCTCTTCCTGTCAGCAAATCCAACAAAATCATGGAAATAAAAATCAGTGCAGTGAGAAGTGAAGGTCATTTGATTCTGCCGTCTATGACGTCAGCAGCCTGCTAAAGTGGAGTTTTGTAGTTTTTGTTGTTGTTGGTCACACTGGAAATCACTGTTAACAGTTATGCACATGTATACATGCACAGACTGGCAAACATGTGGCTGTGAGACCACATCACTGACATTTACGGACACGTGTCATAAACGTCAGTGAATAGACTCTGCATGCAAGTCTCTCCCAAAGCATGCAAGCTGGCAGACTCCAGAGAGGTGGCGCTAGTACGTGTATTTATGAAACCTGATGATATTATAGGGAATATAAAGTACCATTTAACCTTTAATTGGATTACTGATTAATGCCAAATGTCGTGGTGTATGCTCAGGTAAGGAAAGCCTTACCTGGTTGACTGAAATAGATGATATGTCAGTATTAGAGCTGCACTTTGTTGGGCATCAACTCAGCGAGACTTGTCTAACCCGAAGTGCTTCTTCCCTTTGTGTGTGTGGCGTTTATTAATATTCTCAGTAATGAGACACCCTCATTTCCATACAAATGAACACGAGTGCTCCTGCCTGACAGATTCACACTTAAACAGGGTTTGGAGCCATCGCACAAACTCAGTAACACACTTTAATCTCCGCTTCCATCCTCACACCTACATCTGCCTGTACTTCTGTCTGCTTTTAACAAATCTGTCATATTTACTACGTTAGACGTTTATGATCCGAGTGCCTCGATGCTAATGTTACCAAACCACTGGCTCCCAGCACAACACACACACACACACACACACACTCACACTCCGACACAGACTCACACACACTCCGACACACACTCCGCATACACACACACACTCCGACACACTCTCACACACAGAGACACACTCTCACACACAGAGACACACTCTCACACACAGAGACACACTCTCACACACACAGACAGAAGCTATGAGCTAAAGAGGCTTCACACAGGGTTTAGACAGAGCAATTCGTCCACATTAGCATGTAGGCTAGCTAAAATTAGCCACTGGAGACAAAGGGCAGCCAAAACGAGGCTCAACATGAGACTCACAGAGGGCCATCAGTTATTCACTGTTATTTGTCTAGCTAATACTAGCATGCCTCTTACATAGTAAAAACACACCAAAGTCTAATTTGGTCAAACTCTTTTTTTTTTCCACATCATATAATCTAATATTCATTTCATATGCTAGCCTTAGCCTGCTTATTAACATTACAGCAGGTAAGCTAACACGTGTAGCTAACATTAGCTGTCTGACCTGCAAGAGGAACTACGTCAGCTTCATCAAGATCTTCAAATTATAGAGAACAGTTTGTTTTCAGGATCAGATCCGACCCTGAGCTTTCTTTTTTATGGCTAACTGGTTAATGACTAACATGGACGAGCTACAAACCATCCCACACAGAAAACGCCGACCACGGACACGGTCGGCTAAAATTTAAAACGTTCAGAAAAATCAAACCGAGCCCAGACTCAACATGGTGATGATGACGAGGAGGACTGTGGTGAAGATTATGAGAGGTGTAAAAACAGTATAGTGCACCTCAGATGAATAATTAACAGCCTCCTTTCTCTATTGTCTATTTTTAACAGGAGAGAAGTGAGAGAAGCAGCGAAAACCGAAACTTCGACCACAGAACAATGGAGGCGGCTTACAGAAACTGAGGAAGCATGATTATGATTCCGAGACAAATCCACCCGCCAAAACAAAAACCCCACAGCTTGCTGGTGCAAGCGCACCTGTGGTTTAAAATAAGGATGCGAACTAAAAACTGACCAACATGTCCCTTCAGACACACCTGCATGGGTCGTTACAGACGACAGGAAACGAGAGATTAGCTGCGAGTGACGGAAGAGGAAGAGCAGGAGAAAGTGGAGGTGAGCTTTGGAAAAAAGCAGCAGGAGAACGACTCGGACAGAGGAGATTAAAACGAGCCGTTTCAGAGAGGACAGCAGCTGAAGCTGTGAAGGAGGAGAGGATGACGAGGGCGAGGCGAGCATGTGAAGGTTTGAAAGAAGAGGGAGCAGCGGGTGGTGAGGAAGATGGTTTGTGGAGTAAATCATTCAGTCTGGGGCTCCGGGTTTCTCGACCTGCAGCCCTTCCTCGTCCCTGCAGAGATCAGTTAGTGGAAAATAAATTCAGCACCGCAGGAAATACATCCTGAAAACATTTCCTCGTATAAAACAAGCCGAGCATCCGGCTGTCGTTCATACGAGACCGAGGCCTTCATCTGCTTCGCTCTGTGTGCTCATCCCAACAACATCTGCCCTGCTAATGATAAATACACACGAAGGGGAAAGTGACAGCAGTGTAAGACATTACAGCAACTCTGCAGGTTAGCCAGTCAGCTAATGTGGATGGTTCCCGACTCGTTTTTACGCCAAACCAGTTTTTAAAGACCCATCTAGTTTCAAACACATTCAGATATGAAACTTCGCTCTTCCCGTATCCTGAAGCTACAAGGCTTTCTTCTTCATCGTCAGGGCTGCCGCGGTAACCATCAGGATGCTCTGCCGTTAATGACGTTTCTGTGTAGGGACGACCTGCAGCTGAGGATCGTTGAAACAGCAGGAAAATGCTGAGACTTTGTCGACTGGCGTTCAGCTGATCTCGGCTCACTGACCTGTGTTACCTGCTTCACTTTGTGTTCGTGCTGAAGTGTTTTGAGGTTTGGCGGTTAGAGCAACGTCACGCTCACTATCGAGAACGCCCTCTAACAGCGGCTCTTCCTGTTCTTCTTCTGGTGTTTTTTGACTACTTGAATTGACTTTATTACTAATGACTCTTTTTGTTCCAGCATAGTCTTAGGGTACAGTCCAGAAAATGACTTCCTTTTCCCAATTACCTTTCCTCCAGCTGAGGGGAAAACGATAAGAGCTCAGGAAACTCAGAAGCAAACAATCCTCACACTAGGCTGCTCAGTAATGGGACAGCAGATGTCTGAACTACAAGTTCCAGAAGAAAAACTACAAAATCTCACTTCACCGCCTCGTGCTTTTACCACGATGTTTCAGCAGGCTGCATAATCGATCCAGTATTATAAACTGGAGATGGAGCCGTCTTTTTTCTTTTCTCCACTCCCTCCCTGAACTCTGGAAGTCATCACTGACAGCAGCATGCTTCACTTTGAATGGAAAATTAGAAACCAGAGCAGTACCAATCACACATTATTTGGTGTGTGTGTGTGTGTGTGTGCGTGCGTGTTTCCAGAACAGAACAGCCGGATCTGTTTCGAAGCCTTTGCTAAGCTAATCGAGTTAGCCACCGGACAAACGGAAGGAAAGGTCTCTTTCTGTCCGAGCTCATCTCCTCTGTTCCCAGTCCATCCCTCCTTGCAGGAATCTCTGTCTTTCCAAACATTTGGCCCTTTCAGACAGACACGAAGACAGATGCAGGTTTTATATAGAAACCAAATGAGAATCAGTGCAGCCTTTTATTACTGTCACAATCTGTGGCTGTGCTGAGATTTAATATACCAAATGATCATTAGCCAGTCAGCATGCTCACTTCCTCAATGAACAGCAGAAAGGACAATAGATATTACATTTATATTACATATAAATAAGTAATTATAGTTTACGATAACAGTATGACGCGGCGAACAGTGAGGCGTCTGACTCGACTACCATGATGTTCTGGGTTTGAGCCGTGCTCACGTGTGATGCTGCACATCAGCGCTGGTGTTCCTGCACCAGGAGAGCACGAAGCTGGTCCAAAAATACGATTATGCCCATTACAGGTGTTTAAATAGAGTCCCCAGGAGTGTTGTATCTCCAGCTACCGTACACCTGATAATGACTGTGCCGTGATTTTGGCTACGATGACCTCATCAAAGGCCTCGCTGCTCAGACGTACGCGTAAACTGACTGTTCGAGTTAGAAACACCAGACGGTCTTTCACCGTTTTATTGCTAAACATCTACCAGACCATCGCAGACGTTCTCACATCTCTCCGCTCCCCACATTATCCCGGAGAGCAGAGGTCAAGGCTTGAGCTTTAGGTGGTTCTGCCAGCATCCGTCACCTGACTCACACCCAACAGCCAAGCTTACGGGAGAACGCCGGAGCAGCAGGGCGCGTCGTAAATCAGCCGCCGTGACTGTGTGGGAATGTTTATATTACAGTTCAATAATCTAATAAACCTGATGATTTAATGATGCAAAGGCTCGTTTCATTAACTTAAATTAACCTGAGACTGTAAACTGAGCTTAGACAAACACCTGATTATCCTAAATTAGAGATTAATGTCTGATGAGGTCTGTGGAGGTCCCGAGGGCACGCGCGTGTCTCATCAGTCATGTTCTTCCTGCCGTCAGTCGGTTAAAGCAAACATATCGTGCTCATTTCAAACACCACGTTTGTCCTCATGGTTAAGGAAACACCTGAACACAAAGAGATTCCCGCATAAATTCAACATTCAGATTCAAAACTATCAGCCGGTGTTTATCCGACACGGTTTCACTGGGAGCAAACCACAAAACAAAGACGCTGGAGTGACCAGAGAGCAGTGCATTAGCAGTGCACAGTGGGTGTGTCCACCTGAACTGCCAATGGGAGTGAAGGTTACCTCACACGCGATAAGGCGGTAAACGCAGAGGGTTAACCATGTGTGGACGGGCACCTCGGAGGTGACCGATTACTTTTCACTGATTGGCTACCCCTTGTAAACAGAAGGTTTGAACAGCAGGTGGGCGTGGCTTCTGTGCCCAGCTCTGTAAATCTGCTCTTATTATCCAATCAAAGCCCTTTGTTACTACAAGCTACATTCATGCGGCATCGAAGTCCGACCAAATCGGGATACCCGCTCTGTGTGACATCACAGAGATCCATGAGCTGAAGAAACTGTGATAAACTGAGTGCTGAGAGCAGTGTGCAGCCTGAGCTTTGGGCTCACGGGGGCTACTGCTCAGTGCCTGAAACACTGGCCATGTTAACGCGAACATCCACCACTGGAACAGATATGTGACAATAACATCTGGATAACAAGTACAGATCCACTTTAAGAATGTGTGCGGACGTTTTTTAATGAAAACCGAATCATTAGAATATTCCACACACATTTGTGGCTCCTCCTAAACGACCCACGCCCGCCCTGAGGCCTGACACAGGCGGCTCAAACACACCTAATTAAAAGAAGCATGTCTTCATTGGTGGATCTCAGAGGTGGAGGATTTTAGCTTATTAATTCAGGTAGTGGGCAGCTTATGTAACACAAAGTCGGGACGATAAGTCGGCCGTTTGGCCGCACTAACATCGTGAGGGGGCAGCCATCAAAGTTTCCTGAACTGTCTTTAATGCAGCTTCGTTTGTGGAGGAAGCGGCAGACCGACACTGGAAACACAGACACTGGATTACTGTGAGCCGCTGACCCGTCTCGTGACCCGAGGAGACCGGGGTCACTTTAAGAAACCGCCCACATACCTGACAATCACGCACCAGCTCACGAAACACAAACAGCGTTTGGATGAAAACATCTCGTGTTCATTTCAGTGTTTCGTAAATTCATCCAAATATTAGTCGTTTCGTAATATCAAGGGAAAAAAGTTTGTTTTGTTTTCCAAATAAAACAGATTTATTAGCACATTTTACCCGTGTATTCATATTGCATAATTGAACAGTTATAACCTGTTACTATAATGCATCATCCCCTGTATGCTTTCAGTACAAACAACTGCAGTAAGAAACTGTCTTAAATGGCTCTATTTAGCATTATTATCCTTAACCTCGAAGGAGAGGTCAGAGGTCAAATGGCTTTTTGTCAGTTTTCCACCAGTAAATGATGAAGTCGACCTGAAGACCTCGTTGGATGGAAGTCAGATTTTAATGGGATGTTAACATGAGCCCACTCTGCAGCAGACAGGCAGAGCCTCTCGGCGGGGTCGCGAACAGCAAAGAGAAAGAAAGCTGCCAGCTGTCCGCTCGGCCTCGCCTCAGCTACCGAACTACTCTGGGCCGTCCAAGGAGGCGGAGCTCCAGGGTTGGTGCACAGTGAGATTCTAGGACTTTGATTGGATGTTACTGGGCATCGGCGCACGCCCTCGTCCAAATAATAACTTCACTTCTGGAAACAAAAAGACAATGTGTGGATGTCAAAAATGCTAATTAAACTTACGGGTGGAGCCCATCTTTTATATACAGTTCTAAACCTGTTGTAATTATTATGAATGATGTGAGCTGCTTCACATTTTATTTTGAAAGGAGTCACAGCATGTTCCTGTCAGCGCACATCATGTTTGGCAGAACTGTTATCAGTACACAAACTGCGCCTCTCTCCTGGCGGAGCGGCCCGACATGAATTTCATTAAGAAAATCAATTAAGGTGGACGTCCCTCGCCTCACACGGAGGGGTGGAGGGGCAGAGGAGGGCGGTGCACCTCGTTCTTTGTTCTCTTTGTTTTAGAGGCTGCGGTGCTGCAGAGCTGGACCTTCAAGCCTCTTAAATTGGCATCCCTCCACCCACCTACCCCCCACCTTCTCATGTATCTCCCCTTATTTCTGTGTCCCTCCCCCATCCCTTCACCCATCTCCTCCTGCTGCCCCATCCTGCCAGCTCCTCCTCCATCAACCCTCCGTTACCACCTCCCCCACCTCCACAGATCTCACATGTTTTCATCCTGCTCCCTCCTCGCTGTCATGTTTGTGGCTTCCATGGAAACCGATGTCTGTTCTAATGATGCTGATTTGATAAAATTCTGATTCCATAAATAGATTTTAAGAAACAAGCCTGAAACTACTGGTCACCATCACCAGCACCATCATCACCACAGGGATCTGTGCACACTTCGCTCTGCAGCTCGTGCTGGCATTTTACTTTGTGAGCATGTGCAGCAGGATCGAGAGGAGCGAGTGAGACGAGCGGTTACACGTTCATAGCTTTTAGCTCCTAGCCCGAAAACTCAGTAGTTCGTGTCCACGCACTCTAGCCTCGTCCTTAGTTTTAGTTTTTGTATTTACCGCGTTTTTCTGCTCACTTCACTCTGAGCCTCCGCTTGAATCTGCTCCTGGGTCCACTTCTTGTTTCTGGCTGCCGAGCTGTGACAGAAACATGCTGAACTTTAAAACACGTGCCTGTTTTATCCGATCTACAAGTGATGGAGTAGCTGTATTTTCCTTGGTGCTGCTTTGATATTTTCCATGGCTGTCTACTGACTGAGTCAACTTCTCCTCCAGCATGAACATACAGGAAGTGGCTCACTGTGGGTGAGGACAAAGGAAAGAGCTTTGATTTAAGTCTAACTTCCTAATCATTGTGAAGTTGTGCAGTGAATTGCAGCTAACGCATCCAGAAGCTCTGATTCTGAGTGTTTCGGCATAAAATATTCCAAATATTTCACATCTGTTAACCAGATGTTTGCTCAGACAGAAGCACTGAAGGAAAACACGGCCGTGTGACCACTTTATGCTAATTGCTGTTGATCGTAGTTGTACGGAGTCACCGTAGTGGATGGATGGATGGGTGGAGGATTCCCTGAGCTCAGAGAAGTCTTTCCCGAGGAGTTTATGGTCTCATTAGCCTTATTAGAGTCACCAATGATTGACAGGTCGCAGTAGGAGCGTGGAGTGTCTGATCCACCCCTTAGTCATCACGTACAGTTTCAACCACTAAGATGGTCGTGACGAAAACACTCCACTTCAGACGTCATGACCCAGCAGGGGATGTCGTGACAGCTGCGTCCTTCAGGAGGGAAGTCTCAGCTTTGGCAGAGGTGTGCATGTCCTAGATCATTAACCGAGATGCCCAAACTCAGCAGAGAACCGTAACACATTAAACCCGTCGGTTTTAGTCAGAATAGCAGGACAACATCCCCGCCTGCAGCAGGACAAATGAAACCCACTCAGACACAAAGAGCTCGGCTCCATTTGTGTGGTAAAAGCTGCTTTCAGTGAGTCATTGTCTCGACTGAGCGGCCATGGTGAAAATCAGTTCACTGTGAAGAGGCCGCGGTGCTGAAGGTGGACGGCAGCGTCTCCATATATCATGGCAGATATCTCACCGCCTCCTGTGACCGAGCAAAGGAAGAGACGCTTAACCGCCGAAGAGGGGCATACAGGAAGTGACGGAAGCCACGTTTAAACGTCGCCGGGACCGACACGCGGTGGAAAAACCGACCGATGCTCAGCATCCACTCCAGCAGCATCCCAAGATTGATGGAGGGGGGGATCATCTCTGAACAGAGGGCGATATTGATAAGAAGAAACACACACACGCACATGCACACACAAACAGGGTGCAGGCTGGGCAGCTCCACTGCAGAATATCGATCGCTCAGAAAACCAGCCTTGAGGAGGTGTGTGTGTGTGTGTGTGTGTGTGTGTGTGTGTGTGTGTGTGTGTGTGTGTGTGTGTCTGTGTGTGCGTGTGTGCGCCTGTGTTCATGAACATGTACACACTGTAATGAAGCAGAGGTAG
>VVHJ01049895.1:10836-26402 GCA_015107715.1 Tylochromis polylepis | reverse complement strand
CGCGGTCTTTCGCTACTCAGGTTAAACATGATATACGAGTCACTTAGATGACCTAACAATGTTATCGTTTGGCTTTTTTCAGTGTTTTATTTGTTCCTGAGTAAATCGGTTTGGCTGAGATCAAAGTTATAGTTGTCACACAGCTGAATATGCTGTACAAACGTCAGACAGGAAACTGATTACACAGAAGTGTGAGATGGTCGAGGATTTACTCCTGTTGTATGATATTTATAATTATTACATAGTTATATATCCTGTTATATTTTAGGGAGCACGGAGCAGACGGCTGTGTTTATTACACTCCGCTGAGACAGCTGGTGACGCACATATGAAGGGTAGGCCGTCCCATTTCTCAGCCTCGCACTTGTGCACTTCTCGCTCTTTGGAGGATGCTTCCTACGTGGAGCACGGAGGAAGCATCCTACATAGGAAGCATCCTAGGTTTTGGGAAAGGGCCAAGGTTTCAGGTGAACCCATTGTGAAACCTAGCCCCACCCTATCATGTGATTTCCAGAGGTCAGATGGCCCAGGATGTGAGTGGGCGTTAAGGCGTCTGGGACTCTCCACCATTTGCTTTTAGAACTGAAGAAGCTTCTCAGATGAAACGTCTTCAAGAAACTTAAAGAAGTCCAGATGCTTTCCTTCCAGGCTCCTTAGAATTCATTATTAACCAGTTTGATTATGGCACCTCCCAGCACTGGAACATGTGACAGAGATTATTCTACAAGACCTGTTTGTGCAATAAAAGCTAGACTATAACTGTGTGCTATTAGATAAAACACGTGTGGTTAATAAATTATGAGCTGATTGTGAAATATAAACTGAGGTACTCGTGTATTACAGATAAAAAACAGTGTCGTTTCTCCTCTGAGGTATCTGTCACTCGTTAGCTAACATAATGTAAGTCTGTTAGCTGCAACCAACCACAACATCACGTTCAGTGCTGACAGTAGATGGCGCTATAAACATGTTTAACACTTTAAGCAGTTATTTGTGAGAGCAGGGCTCAGCGGGGTCTTTATATGTTCAGCGCTTCACGTCCTGTTTAACTAAAATTATTTACTACGTGCTGCAGGATTGTTTAAGCCAGAAGCAACATAACATCCACCTCTGTAGCACCACCCCTCTGCATGTCCTCCTTCACCACATACATGAACCTCCTCTGAGGTCCTCCTCCTGCCTGGCAGCTCCACCTCCATTGCACATGCTCAGACCGTCTGAGCCTCTCTGATTTCTGTGTAGCTGAAAACATTTTGTTCTTTATTCAAAGGTGCATTTTTTTCCATTTCTGTACTTTATATTTCCAACACTTTCTCCTTCACCGTTTATTCATCGTCCACTTTTCTTGTTTTTCATAAACCAAACACAGCAGGTGAAGAGGAGGATGAAGAACACCTCCATGGACGCTTGAAATCATCATCATCACATTTATTTTGTCTCTGAGGCGTCTGTGATTTCTGTTTGTTTTTTATCTGTGTGGAAATAAAACCATTAAAATCCTAATCAGCTGTTTCTGTAAACAAACAAGTGTGACATCATCAGAGTGTGCTGATCCATTAATGACATCATCAATATGCATCATTTCTGAAGTTACTGATGATTTAAAGACACAGAGCAGGCGTACTAGAGAAACAACAGAAGAAGAACTCTGGTCCACGTCTCCATCACGGCGTCCTGCTCCGAAGGTTGGAATGATGTCATCAGAGTGGCTCCTCCTTCAGTTCAGAGATGGTAAAAACTCCCGCCCCCTCCAGCTCAGTATCGCTTGTCCTCCGGCGGCGTGGCCACGGTCACCTCTTTGCTGCCGAAGTCCCAGAAGGCCGTCATGTGGAAGGCCATGTTGGAGAAGACCACCAGGTACTCGAAGGCGGCGAACAAGGAGTAGACTGGAGGAGAGACGGAGACGGCATGACTGACGGAGAACAGCATCACAGACAGCAGGAAGCTGAGCGGCACTTACTTCCTGCTTCACAGTACTTGTTGTGGCGTCTGAAGAAGTAGGCGGCGATCACACAGCAGCTAATGTTGAACAGGAAGAGACGCAGCTTCCAGCGATATGATGTCACTTCCTGAGATGGACAGAGAGGGAAATAAACATCAGATTTATGGAAAACTACCAAAGAAATGAAAGACAAAGAGGCAAACTGGCTTCGTGTGACCAGTGACGGATGTTACCTGGTGAGACATTAAACACCAAAACTCTCTTGTAGGGCCCTGAAGCTCACACGAGGAACCACCTCGAGTACCAAAGGAACCTACCAAGTACTCCCAAACTCTCCCTGAGCACTAACAGGGTTTCAGAAAGACACTACAAGCCTTTCGTGCACACCTACATCATCAGCACGGGCGACCAAAACATTCTCAGAGGGAATACCAGAACCTTCTGCAGACCATAATAAGCCTTTCAAGCACATCTCAGCAGGTTCACTGAAGTCAGAACTATGGGACTGGCTCCAGGAAGTCTCACTCCTAGAACTGCCTCAGGTGCTGACAGAACTGTCGATTCATCCCCAGATCTTCTTCTAGGACTACTGGGATGAAGAAGGCCTTCAAAGCTCCACAGAAGCTCAAAAAGGGGCAGCAAACACTCCTAAGACAGCTCTACACCCACAGCTGGGATGTGTTAGTACTTCTAGAGCTACATCGAGTTCTCACAGAGCCTACTGGCATATCCTTAAATCCTCTTTAAAACTACAACAGGAATGCCCTGAGGTACATGTAGAGCCTCGCCAACAGCACCAAAACCACCTCTTGAACCACGTGAGCACCTCAAATAAAGACAGAACCTACTACCTGATCCTTTGTCCTCAAGAACTTCTTTTAGAATCATGTGATCCTCCTCAGAAATTCACTTAACCACCATAATGACAAAGTACTCACTGCAAAGTACCAGTACGACCTACTAGTAATCCCAAATCCTCCTCAAGGAGTTTTAAGTGTTCAAGTCCTTCAGTCATGCCTAGAAGAAACAAACCAGAGTCACCTGAACCTCCCTGAACCCCAACAGGAACAACATAAACCAACGTAAGGATTCTGAAATCCTCCACAAACGTCACTCACACGAGGACGCGCGCAGCACGATGGGAACCCCTCACGATGCCTTCAAGTACCGCAAGGATTCTTCAAATACCTGAACCTCCGTAAACATCCACAGACCTGTTCTGCTCAGGATCTACCGATCCTCTCATGGAGCTTTGTAACCTCACACCCGACTGTGACCCACGGAGTGATTTTTAGCTGAGCAGCGCCTCTTGCTGTCGACTGCTAAAACAGCACCGATGGCACCGCGGCTCTGGGTGATCTGAGAACTTTTCAACAGCCAGCTTCTGATCAGATATCACCAGGACTCAACCTGAACTCGCCGTTACCGACTGATGGGTCGATTAGCTTGTCTACAAGCAGCAAGGGGCATTTAAAACTAGTTTATTAAGTTTCTACCAAACAGCTAGTAAAGAAAAATCAAATGTCTGAAACCTAACATTCAGCCTGAGACGGCTTCAGTTTTGATGGATGAGGAAGGCACCGCTGTAGTAACTGTAACTGTGTGAACAGCACGCTGACAGGATGAAGGTCGGGTTACCTCTGGGCTCACGCAGTGCCTCTTGATGACGTACCACAGCCAGCACGTAATGAGCATGTGCACCAGCGAGCTCCCTATAAACGTGACGAACCCGTATTTATGAACACCTGTGGAGACAAACGTCCGTCAACACGTCTGAGGGGGTAACTCCTGATTGGAGGACCTGGGTCAGCTGACCGCGCCGTACTCACTGTAGGTTTCCGTGGACGACACGTACGTGAGCATCACCAGGCCGGTGTTCTCGGCGAGGCTGCAGATGAGCGCCAGCCCACTCAGCAGCAGCTCCGGCAGCCTGTTGGCGAAGCGGCTGCGGTAGAAGCTGAAGTAGGCGAAGGCCACCAGGTACCGCGGCGCCGAGTGCAGCCCGATGCAGCCGCGCCAGATGTAGCGCTCCGGCACGCGGCTGATGGCGGAGCTGATGGACGGGAGGTAGTTTGATACCTGGAAGAAAAAGGACTTCAGTTGAATCAGGTGGGCGGGTCCTGATGACACCTGAGGTGTGACGTCAGAGCGCCATCACCGCACCGCCACCAGGTAACACTTTACCCAGACTTTCAGAGCAAGTCTGAAAACCCTGAAATTTACATTTTTACTTGTGCTCAGTTTTTAAAAATCTCTGCAGCTGGACCGTTGTTTAAATAAAGTTCTCAGCAGCTTCCTGCTGACGTCTTCCACATTTACCTGACAGTGCGTGTACGTCGCGTCCTCATAGTGGTAGAAGACGGAGATGAAGATGCAGGCGATGAAGCCGGTCACCGGCAGCAGAACCGTCCCCACGGCGAAGCTTTTGAACGGCAGCCGGATGAGGAGCCGGTCCCGGTCCAGGCTGCCGTACGGCCCCTGGAGCATCCTGGGGGGTGGAGCCATAAAGAATAAACAGACCAGGAGCTTCAATCATAACGGAGGATTTTCACGCTGCGGTGATGTCACTAAAGCTGAACATTTTAAAACTATCAGTGGTATCTCGTGTTGTATGCTGAACAGCAGAGGAACACCTAAAACACACAGCCGTCCTGAGCCACCTCTAAGCCTACACTACCCTCTGCTAGTGTGCCAAGCGCTTTAAAATCTTAACAATCTTAAATAGAGTCTGGTGTGCCCTCAGCTGGGGAGGCTTTGGGGATTATTAACTCTTTGACTCTTCATGACTCCAAGCAGCTCGCTTGGATCAGACCGTACACTGCACTTTACTGAAAAACTCAATATTCACGACGTTTAAACCAGCGTCTCTCGCCTGGACCTTCTATCGGGCCGGTCTCTTTGGCAGCCTCGTCTGAAGAACCACGTACAGGTCGGTGCTGATCACTGCACACCGAACTACCGACGCTGGAGCAAACAGAGGCATCAGCAAGCCATCTGTACACCAACATTAACCTGCTGCTACGCCTGGTGGTCCTCTGTGTGACGTCAGTATTTAGCAGAGAAGCTCACAGGTGTCAGCAGCCATCCACACACTTCACCTTTAAACATGTTAAGTATTCTGAATGGAGCTTGGTGAGCTGTGTCTGTGCTGACGAGCAGAGGGTCAAAGGTCACCTGCAGCCCAGCTGTGGTCGCGGAGAACATTTTAAAACTGTTTGTTTGCTGACCTGGAGAAAAATTCACCCACAGGGCAGAAACATCACGTAAAAAGTTCGGTCCCGTTACTCGTGTCTGCGTTCCCTGTACAAGTGACGGAGTACTGTGACGTGGCAGACGTGCAGGTAGCAGGTAGGCCGGGAGACGAGGCTCACCTTCACGGCTCCCCGGGCTCGCTCCTCCTCGCTGCCATCGAGCAGGTGTCCTCAGCCGCGGGAGCTAATCATAGCAGCTAGCAACGTTAGCCGACAACTTCCGTGATCGTGACTCGAAGCGCAGCTCCACACCTGTTAGACCGTCAGTTTCCTGCCACGAAGCTGCTCTCACCCGTTTGATGTCGCGCACACACTTTCTACGCTCTTTATAATACAGTTTACCGGTTATTTCACCGGAGGACACAGACACGCTCCGGTAACGGCAACAAACTTCCGGTAACCACGTCCTTCAGAATAAAAGTCTTCCTTTCGCCGCACTTCCTCCGTGTCCTGAGGAAGAATAACCTGGACCAGTAGCTGCTGCTGGCCTTCTACCGCTCCTCAGTGGAGAGCGTGCTCTCCTCCTGCCTGGTGTTTGTACTTAGGGGCCACGACTGAGAACAGGAAGTCTGCACAGAGAGTCATTAACACCACCCAAAAATCATCATTATATTCTTTTTTCACTCCTGCACAGTTGGCCTGGAGCTCCCATATGTTTGTTGTACATGTACAATGACAGTAAATGGCTATTCTATTGTATCACACTGTTTTTAGTGGAGAATAAAGATGAAGAAGAGCAGCCATAAATCAACAGTTCAGTCAGTTCTTTTGGTTTTATTAAGAGCAGAACATATGATTAACTGATCAGTGAAACAGAGACAGATATTTAAAGCAGTGTGTGGCACAGTGATGGATTATAAAAGCTCAACGAGCGTAAACACTGAAAAATGTAATAATATGTAAGAAACACTTTTTAAAAAGGTTTTAAAAGCTCACATGACAGAACAATGCCCCCGACTCCAGATTATGAGATTCCAGCTATAACATATTTAATATAGAACATTTAACAAACTTTGATTTTACTCTGTTTTGCTGTAAATGTATCTCAGCCCTGAGAAAGCCACATCGATGGCCGCTGGTGCTCAGTAACATCCAAAACTGGAGCTCAGACTTCTTCTTCTGTTAGTACAAAAACCTGCACAGCAGCCATGTAATTGTTCAGACAACTGCATTAAAAAAGCTCCAGCAGTAGACTGTAGGCTCCAAATAACAGACGGACGTAGCTCTCACCGCTTTGACACAGTTCAGACGTTAAAACCAGATGTTTCAAAGCAACGATAGAAGAAGAATTCTTCGTCTCTCTGGACAGAGCTCAGTGTCGTATCAGCGGCGTGGCCACGATCAACTCTTTGCCGCCAAAGTCCCAGAAAGCCGTAAAGTGGAAGGCGATGTTGGAGAAGACCATCAGGTACTCGATGAAGGCAAACAAGGTGTAGACTGGAGAAACGGGGACAGAGCAGACTGGTCAGTGTATCTGAGTTACAGCAATCTCATGAAGAATCACAATTTCCAGACTAAGGTAGCTCTGGTCTTAAGCGGTACATCAAAGTGTAAATCATGGCACTTCCTGTTGCCACTAGGAGACACTATGACTACCAGTTAAGACTGTGATCCAGATGTGGTCTGTTACCAAACATGAGGAGTTTGGACCAGGTTGGAAAACGCGTACACGAACAAACGACTGAACAAACCAACCAACCAGCTCTCAGTCTGCAGCAGTCTAAGCACAGACCAGAGTCCCTCTCTGCTACTGAAAACTGAAGCCAGCCGAAAGACGTGATCTCTCCAGAGAGGTCTGGGTCTGATTCACGACCTCCTTCCAGTAGGATGTGTTCAAAACACCTCAGCTAGGAGGCACCATAGGCATCCTAATGAAATATCTGAACCACCTTAACTCGCACCTTTCGATGTGGAAGAGCAGCAACTCCACTCTGAGCTTGTCCCCGTCCTTTTGTCCTTCAGAGAAAGCTCGTTTCCACCATCTCATTCTTTCAGAGCTCGTGGTCATAGGTGAGTGACGACATAGACTGAAGTGTAAACTGACAGCTTTACTGTCACGCTCAGATCTCCCTTCACTTAAACAGACTGACATATGGTTTGGAGCCAGCCTCTCCTCACTTGTGAACAAAACCAACAGGCACTCCACCCTTTTCTGGCTGAGAACCATGGCCTCAGACTTGGAAAACAGATAAAAAGACAGAAGTGATTCTGAACACGGTTACAAACGTGACCCAGACGAGCCAGAGCGGGACTCACCTCCAGGTTCGCAGCGGTCGTTGTGGCGTTTGTAGAGTAAGTAGGAAGCCAAACAACAGGTGGCGTTTAAAACGAAGAAACGTAGCTTCCGGCGATAGGATACCTCCTCCTGGGAAGGACACAGTGTGGGATTAAAACTTTACAGATAAAATCTTCGAATTTAAAGTGACGTGTGTTGGTGGTTTTGCGCCACGGTGACATCTTTAACCATAAAAATGTTTCCGACCATGAATTTAAAGTTACTCCTATGACTTTTCAGAGATTTAATCTGTCGGTGTGACGAATGCAAAGCTGTGTGCACATGTGCAAACCAGATGTTTGCACAGAAACCTCAGGTGCTGAGACGACGGAGGTCGGGTTACCTCTGCGCCCTCGAAGTTTCTCTTGATCACGTACCACAGCCAGCATGTAATGAGCATGTGCACCAGCGAGCTTCCTGTGAACACTCTGAACCCATTGTCATGGTAACCTGCGGAGACAGACAGTCATCAACGCGTCCACGTTTCAGATTAGAGACGTCTGAAGCTTTGGCGGCGCGGGTCAGCTGACCGCCGCGTACTCACGGTGGTTTTCTTTGGACGACACGTATGTGAGCAGCAGCAGGCCGGTGTTCTCGGTGAGGCTGCAGACGAGCGCCAGCCCGCTCAGCAGCCGCTCCCGACCCCTGAAGCGCCCACGGTAGAAGCTGAAGTAGGCGAAGGACATCAGGTACCGCGGGGCCGAATGTAGCCCGATGCAGACACGCCAAATGTAGCGCTCCGGCAGGCGGGCGACGGAGGAGCTGATGGACGGGAGGTAGTTCGATACCTGGAAGAAGAAACTCTGAAAGCCACTCTGCCCTGAACGCCTCTCCTGCTGCAGCACGCCGCTAAAAACAGGAAGTGCTAAACATTTAACACGTGTTTTGACCCGAGACGCATCAACCCAGCTGGCCGTGACAGGTCGCCGCCCCTCCCTGAGCCTGGTTCTGCCAGAGGCTTCTTTTTCCTTCCCACTGTTGCCAAAGCGCTTGCTCAAAGGGGCTCATATGATTGTTGGGTTTTCTCTTTCTTTGTCTTTACAATATAAAGCGCCTCGAGTCTGCGCTGCATAAATAAAACGGACTTTAATTAAAGGCCAAACAGACTCATAAACGCTGCCGGTTATAAGAGACGACTAAAACCAAACACCACGAGTAAAATCGCTTCAAGGAACGTAAAAGGCGGGAAATATTCATCACTCCTGCTGGTCCAAAGGTCACGACCCTCCCCGGGAGGAAGTAATGTCAGCCCGTTCAGTCCGCTCAGAGATCTTTTGACATCATTTTGTCTGTTTCATGAAGAATTACAGACATTTAGAAAGTTTTAATGTTTCTCATTTCAAAATAAAAGATACTTTGATCCAAGTCTTCTGTTGTCGTTACTATGACTACAAGACCCAAATTATTTTAATTTGAAAGTCTATAAAGTCTGCCTCTCTGCAGGAGGTATCGTGGCCTCAGAAATAAAAACCGAGTGATCTTCTTTAACTTCAGATAAATGCGTTTCCTGCTTCCACAGCGGCATTTACCTTACAGTGCTCGTGCGTCGTGTCCTCATAGTGGTAGAAGAGGGAGATGATGATGCAGGCGATGAAGCCGGTCGCTGGCAGCAGAACCGTCCCCACGGCGAAGATCTTGAAGGGCAGCCGGATGAGGAGCCGGCCCTGGTCCGGGTCGCCGTACGGCCCCTGGAGCATCCTGGAGGAGAGGCGAGCTTCAGACAGGTGAGACTAAAATCACCTGCAAAGGAGGGAAACAAGCTCGTCTTTATGATTCATTTGTATTGCTCCTTAGTTTGTGTTGTAATCCATACATGTTTTAGTCTGGGATGGTTTTAAATCTGTGATATGTATTGGATGAGATGTATGATTACTTGCAGTGAAGGATTTTTGCACTGTGGTGCTACAACATCAGTTAACGTCAAAACCTGAAGATATTTCAGTGAGGTTTGTGTGTCCATAGGCAAACATCAGTCTGTGTTACTGAGGCGGGTGTTAAAAATGATTTTAAATGGAGTTTGGTGCAGTCTGTATACAGAACTATAGAGAAGTTCATCGGCCTCAAGAGCCGACAGTAAGCCAGCACTGGCTCTGCCACTGGTTCAGGAACTGTAAAATGTTAGGTTTTTTAAACGGAGTCCGGTCTGCTGTGTGAATGCTGACAGAGGAGATCAGCTTTAAACTTTAGGAATCATAAACAGAGTTCTGCGGGCTGGCTTACCTGAACAGGTGTAGTCCTCTGACGTGGCCGACCGGAAACGAGCTTTAAACCGGACAAAGAGTTTTCCAGCTCCTCGCCTCGGCTAAAGCTCCTCTCACCGTTTTAACGTCACACACACAATTCATACATGCTATTTAACTTAGTTTAATGATTAATTTAACCGGAAGTGGCAGGGCTCCTCTGCTGACAACATTAATAACTTCCGTTGATCACATCTTTCAGAATAAAAGTCTCAATTACAATCTTTTACCATCACTTTGAACACTAAAGAGTGGCAGTGCATTAATGTATGAATATCGTTATTAAACAACGCACACATCACATAACACACACAGGTTAAACTGAGTGAAGATGGCAGCAGGGGTTTTATCCTGTGACCTCATCAGAGGATGAGCTCAGACCTGCTGGACTTCTGAAGGCATCCGGATCAATGCTGGGAAAAATGAGGTGAATTCAAAAAGCGGAAATAATTATAAGAATATAAATATGCGTTTGTCTTTGTTAGTTAAAGCTTCTGCAGCTCTGATGTTACACGGAGCGCTGTCCTCTGAGGTGTAACCCCGTCTGTGCACAGCCAGGATAACATGATCAGCTTCTAAACCGGACGCTCCTCTGTTTTCATAACGTGGAACAAACAAACAAACAAACACATAAATAAATGAATGTGTATCATTTCGTGTCACTGTGACAGCAGGTGATGAGAACAGCTGATAGCTCATTCTGAAAAATGCACCACTGCTACAGGTGTCTAGTGTGTGACGTCATTCGACCATGATGCTTTGCATGAAAAAGTTTTTCACATTTTTATTACATGTTTTGTCATTTCACATTAGTGAGGACAGTGTGTGTCCTAGTGTGTGTGTGTGTGTGTGTGTGTGTGTTTGTTTGTGTGTGTCTGCGCGCGCGCGTGTGTGTCTGTGTGTGTCTGTGTGAGTCTCAGTGTGTGTGTTTGTGTGTGGTGTCTGCCTCTGCCGGCAGGGGGCGCTTCACACCAGCTTGTTTACGTGCTTCTTGTGATGAATAATCACATGACAGCATGTTTGCTATCAGCGCGTTATCAGCCTGTTTACAGACCATAATAAGAGTTCATATCGCAGGCGTGTTTGGCCACGCCCACAGGAGCAGCTGACAGGACTCCGTCGAGTCTCCAGGTGACAGCCGGACCTGTCACAGGTGAGCAGCTCCTCACAGCAGCACCGAGCTGTCACACTCCAGCTGTGACAGCTGCAGGAAGTTTACTGCGCATGTGCGGTGTGTCCGGGAGACGCTGAGAGGATTTTAAACCGAGCCGAGCTCACAGGCCTGACTCGGTGGAGCCGCTAAAACTAAAAGAACAACAGGAAAACACGTCCACCGTGACCCAGGCCGGCTGTGGCACCAACACGCCACTTACCGGAGGACTGATGGGAAACAGGAAGGACAGGGCTGTCCTGCTGCGGGGCTTCATGGAGGTAACTCATACAGAAAATGTGTTTTAAATGTGTATGTGATGAAAACTGTATGTCCTTAAAACAATCACGACAGATTCACTGCAAAGTAACTCACTAACAAAGAAAACAACACTGAGCACGACCCAAAAGAGTAACTGAGAATAAGCAGAGACACAAAATGGTGTGAAAAGACAGAAATGAGAAAAAAAAAGATCAAACACAGACACAGAAAACACCAGAGAGTCTGAAAATCAACAAAAATAACTACAGAAGTCCACCCAGAGACTCAACACGACCCCAAAACTGATTAACCTGAAGAAAAATCTGAAAAGAGACTAACGATGAATAATGATGAAAAGACAAAAGAGATGAGGCCAAAAGGAGAGACAGAGTAACTACAAGAACACACAAAACCACAGAGACCAACAAGAGAGTCACAACGAGACAGGAAGTCAGAATATTCTGCGTAGAATAACTACGCACCTGTTATGGAGTCGAGATCACTGACAGTAAGAGGCAGGAAATGACGTCATAAGACTCAAAACCACCACAGAGGCGTGATTGTCGTACCAGCTGCTGATTGTTGTGGATTTCTCAGTAAGCGTTTAATGCTAAGTTCTACAGTGATGATGACTTTTGTGCTTTGTAGGTGTCATTGGAGCGGGCCAGTGGACAAAGACGTGAGCCAGGCCACAGCGAGCTCTATCACTTTCTGATGATGGATCTCTGACGTCTCACCTCTGATCATGCAGACGCAGAGAAACAGGAGAGGACGTTTGGAACATTTTATATATTGTAAGCACTCCAGGCTGAAACATCTGAAACAGGAAGTTCAAAGGTATGGGTTGGAGAACCAGTACATCTGCAGCGAAGACATCCCTCCGTACCCCCGCCCCGAGATCCACGTCACCCGTCTGAAACACGACACGGAGCGACGGGGCTTATGTTCCATCAAGGTGGACGAGGGCTTCAGGGATCCTCACAGTCGGCTCCTGGTGTGGTGGAGTCTTGCCGTGGGACCCGGGGAGATCTGGGCGGCCGAGACGAGGCTCCTGGAGGAGATCTACCCGGACCGGACGGAGGAGCAGGCCGCAAGGCAGCGGAGCTTCCTGTGGAGGTTCGCCTCCTCTCCGGCCTTCAGTGAGAAGTCCAGGCTGGGCTCGTACCGCTTCACCTTCTCCCTGCAGGAGGTGCTGAAGGCCTACAGCGAGCAGGTACTCACTCGTCTGTCTGTCAGCGCACGAGCCGAACAGCAGCCTGAGCTCACCGAGAGAGTAACAGTGTAATTAAGAGGAAACACTAAAACAGTACCCCAAAACAAACGTTAAGAGACTCAGCATGAACACAAAGAGAGTTCAAATTAATGTAACCACAGGAAGACACAAAACTGTGTCAAACAACTTAAAACTAAGTCAGTTCAGTTTTATTCATGTAGCGCCAAACCATTCGCCTCAAGGCACTTAAATATGAAAAATGAGTCAGAATAACTACAGAGATGCTCAAATTTATGACAAAGACACAAAAAACCATTTAAAAACGCTCAAACACAGAGCAGCTAAAAACCACAACAAAGAAACAAGAGGAACGCTGAGACACCCACAAAGACACTGAAGTTCAAGTAAGAAAGAACAGCTCATCATGGTCGTGGATGTCACGCTCGTTTTGGGCTTTTCATGATTTCTTTGAACTGTTCTTTTTACAGGGTGGGTGACTGTACAGCACACACCTTTAATGACCTTCACAAATGAGAATTTGGTGCACAAATCTGAAATTATTTAGGATTTTCTCTAATCCACACAGGATCAAAAGTATGCATGCACTCACTTGAATCTTTAATGAGTGCTGCTGACGGTTCTGAAATGTCTTTGAAGTTGACGAGGCCTATTGTGAGGGTGCAGGGAAGCATCTCCCTCACGAAGGTGAAGCACACACTCGCAATGTCTGCTTTTGCTATGCTTTTATTTTGAAGTCCACTAACCACTCTCTCTTTTGAGGTCAACTTCCTGAAGGCCAGATTCTGGAGTGCACAGTGATGAGGGGCTAATGACGTTCACCTGAAGGGAGTTCCCTAATTATCTACCGTCAGTGGGACAAACCATTAGATGAGAGCTGAAGGGGGGAGCAGGCTGAGTCTTTAGTTTGATTTGATTTAGTTAGTTTGTATCTTATTTAACTTGCGTTACCTTTGTAGTCAGATGTATGTGGGGGGTGTTAAGATGAGTGCATATGTTTATTAGTAGGTGGAGTGTTTAAGGGGGATGGTCTGTGCAAGGGTTATGATGTGGAGAGGAAAGGTCTGCAGAATAGATTGACGGAGCGGGGAATTGGGGAATTTAATCTGAAGAGTGTGTTGGAGGGTAGTAGGGCACAGGTGAGGGAACTGGTGGGGTTTCTGAAGGAAATAGGTGTTTATGAAAGAGTGTAGTTTTTTTTTTTTTTTGGATACAGATTGTAAGCTCACTGTCTGACCCATACTCCGGAACAGTAGGAGGCAGTAATGCTCCTCTACGTTGGTTGCCAACTGCCGTTAAACACAAAGAAGAAGAAGAAGGGGGATGGTCTGCGTCTATTTAAGGAGGATTTAGCTTTGACCAGGGGATTTTCTGTTGACATGCGCTGTGGCTGTGCTGTTAATGTTAAGATGTGCCGCTGGTGAGATTGTTGAACCTGTTTATGCTTAAAAGAAATATATTCAGAGTTCTGGAAAACTGCCTTCTTCCCATCATCTTCCCTTCCTGTCTGAGGGTTTATAAACAACCCACCGGCTCACCTGTTGACTTCTCATTAGTTATCACGATGACTACAGCTACTAGTTTCTCTTTGCAGCATAAAAAGGATTTGTTTGACAGCACTCAGATTTAAGAAGGATTGTAGATTTACACAAGTCAGACGAGACAAAGACCGAGCCGTTTGGCCACAGTGGTGAAAGGTAAAGGTGAGGTTTTCGAACTGCAGCGCTCTTTTGACCCTGTGTGGATTAGAGAAAACCTAAAATGAATTCAAACACGTGCACCTGGCTCTCGTCTGCTGTACAATCATCCAACCCCGTAAAAAAACAAAAACAACGAAACAATTGAAAGTCCAAAACGAGCCTGACAGGTGCACCCGTGATGAGTGGATGGAAACTGTAAAACCACAGCTGTGCACAAATCCAGCCACACCAGGTTAGTGATTGCAGGTGTGAGTCTGCCACTGAATCCGTTCTATCCTCTCCAGTTTTGCTCCGGAGCTCCGCCCATCATGAGGGTGTTCAAGACCTCCCTGTACAGAAAGGAAGTGCAGTACTCTGTGCTGGTCCACAGCCCGGCCAATCAGCTGTTCTTCTCAAGGTATCCTTTGCTCCCTGATGATGACCCGGACGCCGTCTGCACTTATAGAGACGGACGCTTCATCTGGAGACCGGAGGCCATGTGTAAGACACACAGGTAAGAATCACACAGGTAAGAAACATATACACAAATGTGTCTTGATGCGTGCTCAATCATCCAGGTAAGTAAATCCCAAAAGGTTGATTCTGTTCATCTGGACGTTTTCAGTGGGAGAAATGTTTGGTCATCACCTGAGTGACTTCTTCAGTCTCAGCTGACTGCAGGTTTCAACCTTATAAACAGGACATTTGAACAATGACTGAAACTAACACCACTGCCCACCTTTGATCAGTGTTGTTGATCAATGGTCATGACAATTTGCATATTAATGATCATAAACTGACCTCACAGCCCATTGCTAGTCAGTGGGCTGACACCATCACCATCTACACTACCACCATCACACCACCATTACACCACCACCACCACCATTACATCATCACGTCTGCCTCCTGCTGGGATGTTCTCTTTATGGAACGCTGTTAGTCTGATGGGACTCAAACCTTCCACAAAGTTCAGCTTCTGTCTTGTCAGTCCACAGAATGCTTCCCAGGAGTCTCGGGGATCATCCAGATGTTTGTTGGCAGATGTGAGACGAGCCTTTGCGATCTTCTTGGTCAGCAGTGGCTTTCTCCTTGGACTCTCCCATGGAGGCCATTTTTGCCCGCCTCTTTCTTATTGTTGAGTCATGACCTCTGACCTTAGCTGAGCCAGGTGAGGCCTGCAGGTCTTTAATGTTGTTCTGGGTTCTTCTGTGAGCTCCTGGCTGAGTCGTGAATGAGCTGTAGGAGTAATTTTGGCTGGCCTGTCACTCCTTTAAAGATTCAGCACTGTTCCAGGTTTTGTCCATGTGTGGAAAATTTCTCTCACTGCGGTTCACTGGAGTCCCACAGCTTCAGAAATGTCCCAGTAACCCTTTGAGACTGATAGATGTCACTGACTTTGTTTCTCTGGTGTTTCTTTGGATCGTTGCACAATGCGCTGCTTTCTTTCACTTTGTCACACGGGTTTTATTTAAGTGATCTTTTTTTTTTTTTTTTTGATTCAGCAGGTCTGCCAGTAATCAGGCCTTTAGTGAAA
>VVHJ01049877.1:13238-24647 GCA_015107715.1 Tylochromis polylepis | reverse complement strand
GTAGTAATTTTTGTGTGGTAATCCGTTGTGTTTAGAACCACAGTGCACCTTCCTTGTCAGCTGGTAATATGGTGATGTTGTGGTCTTTGCTCAGGGAAGCGACGGCCTTCTTTTCTTGTATTGTGTATTGTGTAAACCTTCATCCTGGTTTCCTCTGGAGCAAATCAACTGTGGCAGACACCGTCTGCTATCTATAATCCAGTTTTGAGATCCCTTCCCAGACGCCTTAACGCCCACTCACATCCTGCGCCATTTGACCTCAGGAAATCACATGATAGGGTAAGGCTAGGTTTCACAATAGGTTCACCTGAAACCTTGGCTGATTGAGACCCACACCCGTTTTCACACCTGGGCTCGTGTGATTAGATAGAGTATCAATACTCCTATTGATCCTCTACCTAATCCAATAGGCCTTAAAATCTGGGACTCTCCACCATTTGCTCTTAGAACTGAAGAAGCTTCTCAGATGAAACATCTTCAAGAAACTTAAAGAAGATGCTTTTCTTTCCAAGCTCCTTAGTTTGAGAAACATGTCATTGTTTAAAGGGTTGAAAGCAGGGTTTTATGTAAACCACATGACCACATGTAGACCACATGTTTCATATTTCAGCTTCCTCACAGTTGCTGACATGTTTGCATAATCATAACCACTTCATCATGTTCTGCAGCTTCCGGACACATTTTAACATCATCTGGATGTTGAAATGTGTCTGCTGGAGGCTTTGTGAATCAGGCCTGTGCTTCACTTACAGGTCACATTTAATACAGCTGTGACACACCTGCTCATTTCATCACATCGCCTCCAAACCGACCTCATGGAGTAATCAAATAACTACTAAGTCAGAAAGTTGATCATAAATTTTAAATAGCAAAAATATAATAAAAAAAATAAATTAAGATAAAATTTCTGAGTGTTTTTGTGAATGCTTTCTGCATCAGTTGGACTTATCTCAGTGAACACAAGGGGGCGCCCTGTGAGTTCATGGAGGCAGTGATGAGGAGTTTGAACTGTGGACAAAAGTGTGAAATTAAAGGTGTAAATTAAAACCACTGAAATAAATCAGTTTGGTGATTCGGTTAATAAAAAATTAAATTCAGTTATTGAGTCTGTCTGTCTCTGTCCCTCACAGTTTGCTGCTTAGCTGTTATTATCTTCCCACTCATGTACTGATTCAGTCTTACTCACTTCGTTTTTTTATATTTCCCAGCATTTGGAATCTTCCTTCACCTGCCCGATTCACCTGTCTGCATTTCACCCTGCTGTCAGTCTGAGTCTCATGGCTGCTATCAGTTCATGTACAAAGAGGAGGAGCTACAGCTTCCATTCAGTCCAATGAGCTTTCAGATGTCTGTCCCTTTGTCTGTGACACTCTGACACTGTATATAAAAGATTTCAGCTCTGGAGGCAGCAGCTCAGTTCAGTAATTAGACTTCAACCTTTCAGCCAAAGCAGGCTGGACACATTTGGTTTATGCAAATCTTTATGGAAATCAGAGATCTGAGAATCAGCCAGAAAAACCTGCTGTAAAACCCCCACAGCTCTGTGAGATCATGCTGTGTACTGTGTGTGCATCGGGGTCATGTGTGCTCTGAAAACAAGCTTAATGTTGTCACAATAACACAGACTCATCCACATGCAGGTCACCAGGTTCAGCCTTCACACTTTGTGTGTGTCCCTTCTTTTTATGGCTTAACTTCACCCAGCTTATTGATGAATAACAGCAGCTGTCGCCGCTGAGTCTGATGCAGTCACACTAAGAGCTAAAGCAATATTATCATCTTGACTTCAGGTGATTTTTCTTCTTTGTGAAACTGTATGAAAACAGCAATTACCCCTGCAGCACAAAGTGTGCAAACAAGGGCACTGAGATAAGCGAGTAAAGGGTTGTGTTTGAACATGCTAACAGTGGATCCTTCCTCTTGGTTGGAATTCACACAAATTTGATTTGCATGAAGGTGTGTCAGGATGAAAGCACCTTTCTCTGTGTTCTCTGTCTTTGTCTGTTTTGGGGGGCGTGCCTTCACCTTGGCCACCATCTGTCATACCTGTGTTTTATCGTTCACCCTCTGCAGTATTTCACTAATGACGTGTGTAAATACACTTTATCGTGCTCTCAGGTCACCTTTAGTTGAGGAGTTACTTATTCAGCTCTAACCAGTTTTAACTTCAGACCCTCTTTCACAAACCCAGCTCCACCCTCACCAGTTACCTCTGTTCTCCATCACTACATCGACACCATCTTCTTCCTGGAGCTGCCCTTTGACAGCTTCAGGGTTTGCAACTCAAAAATCCTCCAAACCTGCTTCTGTTCTGCATTTGAGAGGATTTATCTGAAACCTTAACACATGGTGGTGGAAATGATTAATGTTGCTGTACTGTGGCAGGGAATGAGCATCTTGTGGAGGATGATCAGATCTGAAATGTCTTTGAAGATAAAATATCATAAAGCTGATTAAAGTGACGTTTAATAAAGGTCACATCTGCTGATGTTTGTTACTGACTGAAATGACAGAGCAGTACATTTCTCTGTGTTGTTGCATTCTCATAAACAAACCTGCAAACCTGTCATTTAATACTAACTGTTATTTTTTTATCCTCAAATATGGACAAAAGTATGAAAAGTATGCATGAAACTCTCCCTGCTGCCATTTCTCACGAGAATGGGATGAACAAAGAATCTCTGTTTCTTCCTTTTCTCATTTAAAACATCAGGACACGCTGATCGTCGTTCCATGTCCTCTTTTTTTTCACAGCGAGCTTCTGCAAAACAAATCTTCCCAAAGAATTCATCCCATAAACACACCAAGTTTAAATATTTGTCTTTAACTGCTTCTGTGATGACTAACAGAAACACTGATAAGAGGAATTCAGAGGGAAGAAAAGAGGAGTTCTGTCTGGATTTATTCACACTAAACATCCACACTCACAGTCTCCCTGTGAGTTCAGTTTACTTCATTTAAAAAGTGCATTAATATATTGCATTAGTGTTGATGGTGGCCTGACTCTGTAACATTGACTAAAATGATATCATGTCACAGCTTTGCTTTCTTTTGCTTTTGTGGGCAACGTGTGTGATATTCAGGTCCAATCAAAGCGCAGAATTCAGCAGGTGTGTTTACCTGAAACAATAAAAGCTGATGAAGAGTGTATTCACTGATGGAATACTTTGGAGGAGGATGTAGGGGCCCATCAGTTCCTCTTCTTTTATTGACTCTGTTTTAGCCGTTATGATAGCAGCTGGTGCTTGATTTGCAAAATTTATAGTTGAACTGTCACGCTGTCTTCCAAGTCCAACACCAAGCTGAGGTCTGCACAGAAAAGAAAAAAACAGACACTTTAAAGACCAGCAGATCCATTTCCTGCATTAATAAACTGAACTTAAAATAACTGTGCTAAGATAAGAAGCACAAAGTGTTTTATAAACTCAGGTCTGCTCGGTCTCACAGTCTGTAAAACACTACAGGGGAAACTGAGACAGGTGCCTCCACTTCACAGAGGGTTTCTCTCGCTGTCACAGGTCTTCATGTGGTCAGAAGAAGCAAGTTTCCACAATACAATCTGAAGCAGATTTAAAGCTTTTTGGAAAGGCAAAAACATTTCTGTATATTTATCTCTGATCTGCATCCTGTTTCAATAAATGACTGATTTATAACAAACCTTTAAATATCCACAGATCATGCTTCTGTTCTCAGAAAACTGGAGAACATGTGATCAGATAAAAAGTTGTAGAGGTAGCTCTGAGTTTAGACCTGACCGCTGTACGGTTCTCTAATAAACACAGTCCATATTTATAACATTTTGTGGGCTGATGCATCAAACTGGTCGGTGTTGGAGGAGAAATGATGCAGCTGCCTCAAACATGTCTTTGATTCAACAAACAACTTTCCAAAAAGACTTGAGGTGTGTTTTTTTTCCACAGCTTTTATTCATGAACGTGAACCTGTGTGGTCTGCACGTGTGTGAACTGTTCCATCTAGTGTGAGAAGCGTCCCACAGATGGAAAGGTTGAAAGCCTGAGACTGCATGCTGCGTGACAAACACTGCGTGCTGTGGTCGTTGCTGCAGAAATGAAAGCAGACTGATGATGTCTTCGGTGGGCTCTGCAGAGCTGTGGCACACCAGACCGGACCGAGTAGCCAGACAGCAGCACAGCAGCTCTTCTTTTAATGGCACTTTCGTTCTGCATTTGACAGAACAGGAAACATGATGTGGTTTAGCTCTGCAGTTATGCTGCAGCAGCTTTCTGCTGCGTGCTCCTGGTACTCTGGCAGCACCACTGTTGTATTTACAGCTAATTCATTGTTTTCAGATAACGAGCTGACTTACAGGAGCAGTCACATCCTGTCATATCCTGTTTACTGCTCTCTTCCATGTCTGTTCCATTGTCAGCAGCTACTTTGTCCCAGAGAAAAAAAAATACTTTAATTGTATGACTCTCTCTGCTACGACACACTCTGATGTGCTGTCTTTGTGCAGCACGGCTGCACAAAGGTCAAAGCTCATGACTCTTGTCACAGGAAGAGCAGAAAATGGCTTTGACTAAATGGCCTCGACTAGACAGAATCAGCCAGAGGGTCACTGGACTGTGACTGTTTTTTACTTAAATAACCACCAAGACCAGAAAAAAATACATAAATATACTTTTAATATCCAATAGCTGATTGAAGACTTTTGTTTTGAAAAACTAATATGTTAAAGCGCCTGGTAGACTTAAAAACTACCTGGCTGTGGTATTCCTGATAACTTCCTACAACCAACCTTTAATTGGGACAAACTAGCGTAGCCGGGTGGAAAAATGGGGAGAGGATGTTTCTCCTTTCCACTAGTGGGCGATGACATGTTTTAAGCATCTTCTCTTGTTGTAGACAGGGGGACAAAAAACTGGACAGGAAACAGGAAGTTCTTTGTTCTTCTCAGCCAGGATAAGGAAGAGGGCCATGCCTGAGACTTTTGGATCAGGACGGTGCTTTTATGTAGTTCAAAGGTAACATGTATTTGTATATGTTTCAAATGGATGAGTCGTCCAGCATTGCATTTACCGAGGTGTGAAGTCTGTGTGCAGTCTGCAGGCTGGCTGGTGTAGCTGAAGGTGGAAAGACCTTGCAGGCCTAAGAGGATGAAATCCATTGGTTTTCCAGGTTATTTCTGGTATTTGATCGAGTATTTTGTGTTTTATTGCTGTGACTCAAAATGTATTCTTCTTTGTTTCTTTTGTAATTTGGATTGTTTGGACCATTTCAGCTGCGTGTTTGTGAGTGAGCCCTGAGCAATGCACTAGAAGTTCACTAGAAGTATTGTGCGTGTATTTTGTGTCTAATAAATATAACTAGTGTGTGTGTGTACTTTGTCCAGTTAATGTGAATTTTGTATTCTGATTTAAGCAGGAACATTTGCCACTACAGCTGTTGATGGACTCAATTAGAGATGGGGGGGTTGATACTCTTTAAAACTTAATTTGTTCATAATAAAGGACTTTAAATATATTTTGTGCTTTGTCACACTGACATCACACTAACATGGTAGACACGACTCTTCGTATTCAGACATCTTTATATTCATAGGCATCAGTAACATGCATTTATTTATCATTTGAAATGAACAGTGTTCTGTGGACACTTATTTTGGATGTGAAATCATTTTGCTCAGCCTATTTTTAAAAAACAAACAAAAAAACATGAGAATGTTGGAATAATAATTAATTAACTTTGAGTGCCTGTAGTTGGGCACTGAGACGTGATGAAACCACGTGTGAGTTCAGTCAGGATGTAGACTTTTATTAATCTTACTGAGGCTGAACATCAGCAGCAAAGCCATACGTCATGTACAGGAAACCAGTCAGGATGTCTTTATTTGTTCTTTAAACCAGTTTCTCAGGTTGGCTCTATTTGAGCAGCTGCTGCCACCTTTGTTTACAGCTGCTGTTGTAAGAAAATGAAGTGTTTGCTTCCACAGTATAAAAAACAAAAAGAGGAAATTTTATTTTTCTTCTTCCCTCTGACCTTTCCTCATTTCTGTTTTGTGCTTCCTTGTTTCCTCTGTCCTGCCTCTGACCCAGAAACTGGTCTTATTACATCACGATGAAAAATGTCTCAGTTCTTGAGCTGTGACAGATTTTGTTCAGGTAACTTCCAAAGACAGAAGTGACTTTCTGAAGCATCTGGGTAGCAGTCGTAAACGAGCTGGATCAGTTCTCTAAGGAACTAAGGAAAGGTGTTGCAGTGTTTCCTTTTTACTTCCTTTAGGAGAGGAAATTAAAATCTTCTTTTTATAAAGTTGTTCCTTGTTTCTATCATTAAGATTATCAATAATCTGAGAAACAGAAATCCAGAATAAAAGCAGTGAATCTGTGAACCAATGACAGGAAAGGACGCAGGAGGCTGGAAAATAAGATCTTTAATCTGAAACAGATCAACGTCAGGAAAAGTTATTCAATAAACAAAGAGTCCAACAGGAAGCCACAAGAAACTGAACAATAACCAGAAAGAACATACACAACAAAATGGCTGAAAGATTTAACACACACACACAGAGAGAGAGAGAAACACACTGTACAAAAGGAAGCAGAGGAACAAATGCGGTCAGAGATTAGCTGTGATGGAAATGAAGGAAAAATACAAAAGGAAATTTAACAAATCGTCGAGATGAGAATATATGAAGTACAGTACTGTATATTGGGTAAATTTTACTGTTAATTTTCTCTGAATCGTACAGTAATTTGTGCTGTGGATCACAGGGTGAAAAGTGGAGATTGTGAAGTAAAATAGTGTCAGGACACAAAAGACTGCGTTTCTAAGCAAGTGTGCATCCGTACCGTAATATGCGTAAGAATAGTGCAACAACATTTTAGGTGCGGCTAGCTTGACTGTGACTTCGAAAGTGAGGGCTGACTTGACCGCAGTCAGCTACAGCTTGTTCTCAATGCATTTCTCTAATTTCTAAAGTCGGGGCATTTTGTGATTTTCCTTTCGTTTTTAAAAAGTGTCTCCTTTGATGGACAGCTTGTCAGGAGACACAGACAGCAGGAATATTTCGTCATGACCGTCTCCATTTAACTCTGCGATGGAGTCGAGTATGAGAATCATTGTCCTTCTCGTTGGTGAGTTTACACAGCAGCTCCATTTCACTGTGAGAGATAAAACAGGCTGTGATGTTCTCACAGTGACAAACTGCATGTACAGATCAACACGTACACGGGCTGCACACCTGCACACATGCAGAGAACTGAGAAACTGCGCTCATATTTTACTACAGAGCGCACCGTAAAATAGGTAGAAGTAGAAATGAGCAGCCTCGTGAACACTGAGCGACACTAAATGTGTTAAAGGGATTTCTATTAAAAGCGGCTTCACAGAGCATCTCTGTGTTGTTGGTCAGAGCATCGATGAGCTGTAAGTGTTTAAAACTGCAGGTTTTAGTCAGCGAATTTAGTTTTTATTTTTTTAAAAATCAATAGTGGTGTGTCTCTCACATACAGATTTGTGTATTTAGGTCTAAATGTATTCCTTTTATAGTTCATCATCTTTATTGATGAGTCCAGTCTTCCATTTTTATTAATTTCATGTCACATTTAACATCTTTAACAGAAACATGTTAAAGAATTAAGGTTCAACATTTCACACATTGTCTTCCTGTAGGCTTTACTCTTTCACAGTAAGCTAGTACACTGATACTGGGACTGATTATTGGTCTTACTTATATCCAATTCATATTTATATACTCATGTGGGACTGTATTCACTTGTTTATATTTTAACTATATGTCAGCTGTATGATCACTGATCTTGTAATTAGTGAAACCTTAAAACTTTATTTTTACAGCAGCTTTCATGCAGTTTATTGCAGCAAATGATTTGGAGATAACTGGAAAAAAAACAGAGAAAAATATATAAAGCATAGAATCTAATTTTTAAAAATGTAATAGTTTTTGGTTCTTCCTGTGCTTGCGTGAGTTCTCTCCAGCCGCTCCAGCTCCCTCCCACTGTCCAAAAACATACATGGGTGAGATTAACTGTTGATTCTAAGTGCACAGAATAAAGTGCTGTATGAATGTGTAGTAAAAATGTGACCTGCAGTGCTTTGAGTGGTCAGTAAGAATAGAAAATATACAAATGTGACAACATTACATACACGAATTCATCACATTTAGAAGAAATAAAGTGTTTGGTCTAACATTCGATTAATAAGGTGATTAGATGTTACACAATCAAAGTGTTGTTCTTTTTAAGTAAGTAAAAATTTATTTATATAGCACTTTTTAAGACAATCTATTACAAAGTGCTTTACAGGGAATTTAATATGACATCAGACAGAAACAACATATTACACAAGAACATTACCCAAATGCCTGTCTAAATAAATGAGTTTTCATCTGTTTTTTAAAAGAAGCCACAGAGTCCATGGTGCATAGAGGGGGAGGTAAACTGTTCCACAGTTTTTAGCGCTAAGGTTTAGACAGTATAGTCTCTCTTTGTTTTGAAACGGGTCTGTAGAATCACCAGAAGACGACTATCAGCGGGTCTAAGGATCCGGTTTGGAGAATAAAGGTGACGAAGCTTGATGATATAAGAGGGAGCTTTTCCTCGCAAAGTTGTAAAAGTAAGAGTGAGGATTTTAAATTGATATCTGTACCCAACCGCAAGCCAGTGCAAGGGTTTTAACAATGGAGTGATATCTGAGAATTTCTGACTGTGGGTTACAAACCTTGCTGCAGCACTTTGGACAGCTTGAAGGTGATTTAAAGAAACCTTTGACAGACAGGAGAAGAGAGCATTACAATAATCTAATCAGGAGGAGGTGAAGACATGAACAAGCATCTCTAATTCACCTTTGGAGACAACAGTCCTGAGTTTAGCAATGTTTCTTAAATGGAAAAAGCAAGAGCGGGTCACAGACTTGATATGAGCATCAAAAGACAAAGAATGATCAAAAATTAACCCAAGATTCTGAGCAGTAGCCTTTACCGTGGATGAGAAAGGACCCAGATGTTGTCTAATTTGGGGCCTACTACTCTCTGGAGCAAGAATTAAACACTCAGTCTTGTCTGTGTTCAGCTGCAGAAAATTGTTTGTCATCCAACCAATAATTGCCTTAAGACAGTCCATTAGAACAGATAGTTTATCCAATTCACGAGGTACAATTGGATATCGTCTGCATACAGATGATAGGAAATGATTTTAAAACTACTAATAACAAGGCCTAATGGTGGGCTATATAATGAGAATAACAAGGAGCTTAAACCTGATCCTTGTGGAACACCGCATGAAAATTCAGCTACATCTGACCAAAAGTGTTCTATCCGCCAGAAATAAAGTGATTTAAACAGTGGATTAAGATCTGATGATCAACAGTATCAAAGGTTAACGTAAACTGTCTAGCAGTCCAGGATGTTTTACTATATAATGTAAAACTTTTTAATAAAATCTTTGTGGACTTGTAATTTTGCCACTCTGTCTCTAATTGAGCTGTTTCCAAGTTTTTATATTTGGAATTATATATTTTATATTTGGAATTTCAGTGGGACGTTCCTTTTCAAAATTAAGTTCATAGTTTTAAATGGTGCAACTGCATTAAGTGCTGAGGACAACTTATGATCAAAAGCATTAATTATACGCTTTTACTATAAATGGATAATTATGCCGATGGTGAGCTTTGCTGATATGTGTTTGGAAAATTTGCTGTTCAGGATCAAAACTGTGTTTTTGGTTTTGTTCTGTTTTTTTTTAAAGAGTGTTCTCATTTAGATGGGAGTAGAATACATTAGCTGAACTCTATTCTCTGTACAAACTGTTTGAGAGTCTCTGCAGAGAAGGCGATGTGGAAGAGAAACGCAGAAGTAATCTGATGTTGTCACTGATAATATTTTGTAGTAAACATGTGTTGGAACATTTATGTGGACGGAAAAGGTGAAGTCAGTGAAGGTTGTCAATCAGAGTAAAGATACAGGAACCAGTTTTCATAAATTTAGATGCCTTGAAGTTTGAAAGGGCCGACTGAAAAACGTACGCAGCATCGATTGTTATAAAGCTTCAGATGAACCCACTGGACCCAAAATAAACTCTCCTAAAATAAAATGAACCGCTAGTTTAATTCACAGTTTGGGCTTTGCTTATTCTACTTCTGAATAAAAGATCAGGAATAAGAAGATTCAGAATAAAGTGTTAGAGAAGCAAAGGATGATGATATAGAAAAATAAAAGTTAACTTCTAATGAAACAAAAAATGAAAAAGTAATAAAAATATACTGAACTTAAAATAAAATAACAAAAACTATAAGCTGTAAAAAGCACCAAACTCTGACTTCAGTGGAGTGTCCTCGTGTTTAAACAGGAAATTACCAACATTTCTTTTTTGGTCTGTTGGTCACTGATAGCTGTTTGTGACAAACAAGAAGAAAAAGTCCCTCATTTATCACCAAGTAACAGCCAGCCTAATACTTATCAGTGTTGTCACTGATACTACAGCTGAGCCCAGGACACAGTTTCTGTTTGCCAACGAATTTGAGGAAGGTTATAAATCTCCATCCTGAACAGGATGTGGCAGGCATGAATATTACATTAGAAGCCATTAAGCATCGATCCAGAGCTGCATTCAGTTCAGAGTCTCCTCCTGGCTCCGACACAGTAAACATGAAATACTGTGTAACTGTAAAGAAAGACGACACTACAAATAACACGGGGATTTTCTTTAACAAAAGCACCTTGTATTTTTTACACCATGTTTGGTTGCGTTTTTATTTCCAGCAGCAAAAACCTTCTATAGCTTGTAGGTTATCTCACTATTATCAGCAGGAACATGTAAATATGCACGATGTGCGTACAGGCTCCAGTATTTCATGCATACTGTGTAACTTTAATGCACAACTCACAGTTATTATAGTTATTTAGTGTGAAAACTTCCTCGAGCTGGTTGTGTTGACAGATTTGACCTGTATAGTTTTATTTGATATTGGCTGCTGTTGCATGTACATGATATCTTTGTTACAGCCTGGATGGCTGGTGTGTTTGTGGAGCGGACCCAAATGCAGACAACACGTGGGACAGAACTGAAGTTTAACAAAAAGCGAGCCTTTATTATGGCTGTTAGAAAAACGTAGGAACGAGAAATAATGGCGAAAACTAAACTATGACCTAAACTGGTGAAGCGAAAGCTAGACATGAAAAAAACACAAACATGAACCTGGAAAAAACAAAACTTGAAAACATGACATGAATTCCTGGAAACATGAAGCAAGGTAGACAGATGACCTGACACTGAACAAAGGAAGACAGAGCACTTAAATACACAGAAGGACAATGAGGGCAATGGAAACACAGCTGACACAAATGAACATGACGCCACAGGGGAAGCAAAACAAAACACACTGAACATGGAAACACGAGACATTCAAAATAAAACAGGAAACATGGAGAGA
>VVHJ01049817.1:13024-29816 GCA_015107715.1 Tylochromis polylepis | reverse complement strand
GGTACAGCACTGTGGAGAAAGAGTGCCTGGCCATCCGGTGGGCGGTCGGCTCCCTTCGCTATTACCTCCTGGGGCGCTCATTCTCCCTCTGCTCGGACCATGCCCCGTTGCAGTGGCTCCACCGCATGAAGGATGCCAACGCCCGGATCACCCGGTGGTATCTGGCTTTGCAGCCTTTTTCCTTCAAGGTGATCCATAGGCCGGGGGCACAGATGGCCGTGGCCGATTTTCTCTCCCGCTCGCGGGGGGGGGGGAGTAGGTTCGGCCGGATGGGGCCCCAGCCTCAGTCGGGCGGTGGGGGTGTGTGGCGGGGTGTGGTCCCCGGGCGCGGCTGCAAGGGAGGAGTGAGGCAGTGAGCTCGCTGGGCAGAGCTCAGCAGGTGCCGGCTGTCAGGGGCTAATGGTTTGTGTGTGTTTTCTCTTTATAAACAGTGAGAAGGAGGAGAGCGTGGTGTTGGAGAGGAGAAGGAAGAAGCGAGCGAGCAAGTGCGACAGACGCAGGAGAGCTGATGTCTGTATATAATCCAGTGTTCAATAAAGCTTTTGCACGGCAACAGACCGGTGTGTGTGGAAGTGTGTGGGTCGCTGCTCGTTACACTGTGGAAATGAGCTTTCTCCGAAGGGTGGCTGGCCTCTCCCTTAGAGAGAGAGTGAGGAGCTTGGCCATTTGGGAGGGGCTCAGAGTAGAACCACTACTCTTTCACATCGAAATGAGCCAGTTGAAGTGACACTGACAAGGATGCCTCCTGGGCACCTCCTGCGTGAGGTGTTCCGGGCATGTCCCACCAGAAGGAGGCCCCAGGGCAGACCCTGGACATACCGGAGAGATTATATCTCTTGGCTGGTCTGCCTTGGTGTTCCCCTGGACAAGCTGGAGGAGGTGGCTGTGGAGAGTGTGGTCTGGGCTTCTCTGCTTACATTGCTGCCCCTGCGAACTTCCCCTAGATAAGTGGAAGAAATTGGATGATGGATAGCTTCTTTTGATTGGCTTCCTGTTAAATCCAAAATCAAATTTAAAATCCTTCTCATTACATACAAGGTCTTAAATAATCAGGCCTTATAGTATCATATCACCCCATTAGAGCACTTCGCTCTCAGACTGCAGGCTTAATTGTGGTTCCTGGAGTATTTAAAAACAGAAAGGGAGGCACAGCAAAGCCTTCAGCCAATCCTTCCTTAATTATGCTGCATTGGTCTAAGCTGCTGGAGGATTCTCATGATGTAGTGATTGTTTCTTCTTCAGTCACCTTTTTCACTCACTGTGTGTTTATACACCACTTTAATTATTAATTATTATTCATCTCTGGCTCTTTTCCATAGTTTACCTATTCCTTTAAAAAACTCGAGTTTAACTGTTCCTTTAACAATGCTTTTTAACTGGTGATTCTAAACTGGCTTTTGGCATGAATTTTGTTTGCAATGTGTGACTCAGGTCCTGTAACAAGCTGACAACCTGTCCATGGTATAGCCTGACTCTTACTCTATGACAGCTGCAATAGGTTTCAGCAACACTGTGAACATGAATTGGATAAGCAAAAGAAAAAGGATAGGTTTTTGTGAACTGAATATGCTGGAATTTACTGGACACAATAAGACATGGACTTGTTTTGTTTTTTTAAAACTTTTTTCCAACATTTAATATAATATACAATTAACTGATAATGAAAATCATTTAAAACTAATAATGGTATTACTTAATGAGACGCAAGACTTGGAAAAGTAGCTTTAAAATATAACCTAAAGACATGGCTTTACCTATGATACAATTCAAAAGGCTGTATATTTCAAAGGATGTTGCTTACAAAGGATGTACAGAATACATTTTAAAGGTAAGGATGGATAAAAAAAAAAATTATGACCTTTGTAAATAAAATATAAGAATCTTTAATATCTTATAAAGAACCTGAAACCAGTGCTCTGTAAAACATTTCATGAACATAATGTACAAAGCACATGCCCTGTGTGTCACTCTGTTTCACTGAGTGGCAGGATTGACAGCAGATCCTTGAATGATGTCTCTGATTCTCTGTGTATCCACCAACAGTGCTTCATTATTAGGGTCAATCTTCAGAGCAGCGAGGTAGTCTTGTAGCCCTGAAATCAAGTTGTAGGTAGATCAACTGACACCTGGACACCTTTTGAGTCACCGTAAAAAAACATAAGCTCCACATATTTGACCTTAACCTTGACCTTAGGTAGGACAAAGTTACTGTCATGCAAGTTACAAGTCAAACCTTGAGTCATGGCTAACAAGTTCCAAGTCCTAAAAAAATCACTGAGTGCAACACATCAACTTATTGACATTTTAAAGCAACAAACCTTCTGGATAGGCCTGCAGCTGGCAGAAAGCAGATCCTCGACGGACAAAGGCTCGAACTCTGGCAGCTGCATTGGCAGGGACTGGTGGAGTCAGCAGATCAAGTGCCTGCAGTAAAACAAGTGGGCAGATGTTTACTGTATGTTATAAATTCTAATGCCTTTAATTCACAGCAGGGCTCATCTTATCTAAGTTATCTAAGACATTCAGAGCACATTGACTTTTTCCCTCACTGCAACAGCCATGTTGCAGGTATATTAATTAATTTAATAACTAATCAGTAGATAAGTAATGATTAGTAATGAAAATGATTGTTTCAGTGGATTAGATTAACACAGATGTTAAAGACATGAAAGGAGGGGTACCAGTTTAGCTCAGAGCAGATGGCCCTATTTTATATACACTATGTTGCCAAAAGTATTCACTAAACTATTCAAATCATCAAATTCAGGTGTTCAAATCACTTCCATGGACACAGGTTTATTAAGGAGCTCAGTGTATTCCAGTGGGGTATCATGATAGGACACCCCACTGAAAAGTAAATATATCTTGACTATTCATTGTGAGAGTTGGACCATCCAGAGGATCTGTCAGTCCACCTGTGCAACAAATCCAGTTGTGAAATTTTCTCGCTGCTAAAGTCAACTGTTAGTGGTATTATAACAAAGTGGAAGCCACTGGGAACAACAGCAACTTCAGCCACAAAGTGGCAGACCACGTAAATCAACAGAGCAGGGACAACCGATACACAGAGGGTTCTGCAGAGTCCATTTATCACTAGAGCAGTGTGATTCGTTCTTATATATGTTCCACTGGAGCACTCAAAGTGCTTTATACAACATGCCTCATTCACCCATTCATAACACACACACACACACACACACACACACACACACACACACTCCAATCGATGATTCAGAGAGTACCTTGTAGTTAATATCTTGTCCAAGGATAATTGGCATGTAGACTGAGGCAACCAGGGTCCTTCTGAATAGTAGATGGCCTGCTTTACCTCCTAAACTACAGACAACCCTTCTCCATCTGGCAATCCGATGGATGAGTCTTGGTTTGTGTCAGCAGAACAGTACTTGTCTGACTGCATTGTGCCAAGTGTAAAGTTTGGTGAAGGCAGGATTATGGTGTGGGGTTGTTTTTCAGGCATTGGAACACTTAACGCTTCAGCACACTAAGACATTTTGGACAATTTCATGCTCCCAACTTTGTGGGAACAGTGTGGGGATGATCCCTACATATTTCAGCATGACTGCACAGCAGCACACAAACCAAGGTCCTTAAAGACATGGATGAGGGTGTTTGGTGTGGAAGAACTTGATAGGCCTGCAGAGAGTCCAGATCTTAACCAGATCTCAACAGAACACCTTTGGAATGAATTAGTACAGAGACTAATTCATCCCAAGCCTACTTATCCTTGTGCTGACTCCCCATTAATGTCTGACCTCATAAATGCCCTTTTGGATAATGGTCAAAGATTTCTATAAACACACTCCTAAACGTTGTGGAAAGCCTTCCCAGAAGAGTTAAAGCTGTTATAGCTGCAAAGGGACCTTATCATTATCTCAAACCCTACGGATTAAGATTGGGATGTTAAAACTTAAATTCATATACATGGCTGATGAGCGAATACTCTTGGCAATGTATTATATAATGCAGTGATCCTAGTTCAAATCTGCTCTGAGCCCATTTAATGCAACTCCCAGCTTTCTGCCTTCTCTCTACTATCCTATCACAAAAAAGGCTGAAAAAGCACAAAAGGTAAAAGTAAAGATTTAAAAAGTTATAAAAGAAAAAAGACCTGAGAGGAGTCTTCAATAGCCTTGTGAAGATTTCTTAACTTCAGATGGCATGCGGCTCTGTTTGAATACAAAGCAGGGATCTTCCCCATGAGCCTGATAGCCAAGCTATAAGCATTCACTGCTCCCAGGAAGTCCCCAGTGGCAAAACATTTGCTAAAAAAAAAAGTGTTGTTAAACAGAGCTGATAACAAGGTAATTACAGTTAATTAAATAGTGAAATAAAGCGTGAAAAACAAAAAAAACATTTCAGTTACCTGAAAAAACAACAATATTTTGTACTTAGAAAACTAACAAAAAGTAAACCAGCTTGGAGACACTTTGAAAGTACATGTTTATGGAAAACAGTCAAACTGTTAAAATTAAAAAATAAAAATGTTTTGGAGATTGTTTTTTATTGACTGGGATATTTTCCAGGGGCACAGTTTAACAAACAAGAAAAAACCCCAAACTAACACTATACTAATAACAACCAGACTAAAAAAGGACATCCACCCTGGAAACTAAACTAAACTGAACTGAAACTGGAAACCAAAATTTGAAACTTCCAAAAAATTACATAAAACCAATTAAAATTTTTTTTACTAAACTCTGATTGCTGACACACTTCACTCACTCTCCTTTGTCCTTTAACCAGTAAGGGTTCCCCTCCTCCTCCTTCAGGTCTTTTAGCTCACCAACATCCACATTCACTGCTCGCCAGGTTTCAGCTTGTTTTCTCAGCCACTAGTTGGTTAAAAAAAAACACAAAAACAAGCATATAACAAAGTGACAAACATGTGTTTCTTCCATCCTACTGGGTGATTTTCAGTATTTGTAATTATTCTCAATGGCAGGGACCGCAGTGATGTTATCTGATTTACAAACAAAAGCCAGACCTACAAAAGTGATCAAATAGCAATGACTGTAGAAAACATGGACAACCTAATAGCGCCCCAAAAATGAATCCAAAACATCTCTATTGCCCCCTGGTGTCTGACTGCAGTATTAATCATAAACCCCGTGTCCTCCATGTTAGCAGATGGCACTGGGGTCAAACTGTCAAACTAAATCAAAAAGGTTCCTAAAGATGCTTTCTGCCATTATCAGTAGCACTGATTTGAGTGTTTATTGTTATGGTGTTCCATGTTTCTTAGTTTTTAGTTGGTATTGTTTAGTTTTCTTGTGCTTCTTAGTTTCATCATTTGTATTTCTTGTTCTGAGGTACTTAGTCTGTTCCCTTTTGTGTCCTGTTAATGTCTTTGTCTTGTCGCTGTATCCTTACTTCAGTGTCTCCCAGTTTAGTCAGTCTTGTCTTCATGTTTGTTTGCCTAGTTGTCTGTTTTACCAGTCGTGACTGTGTGTGTGTGTCTAATCCCTCGCTCATTTGCCCTCTGTCTCTCACACCTCGCTCTCTCACCCTCTCTCCTCCCTCGCTTGTCTCTCGCCCTCTCTCTGTTCCTGCGTCTCAGTGTGCATGTTTCTCGTACTTCCTGTTTTAGTTTGGAAGTCTCTTGTCCTGTGTGTTCCATGTTCAGCTGTGCTTCCCCTGTCTTATCATGTGATTGTGTTCAGCCATGTTCCCCAGGTGTTCCCCCTCTGCCCTGACTCCCTCTCATGTATTTATTGTCTGTGTCTCCCTTTGTCCAGTATTGTGATCTCCCTCATCCTCTATTTAGTTTGCCTGTGAGTCCTGCATCTTTGGATCCTATCCTGCCCGCCTCACACAGCCTCATGACAGCGACTGTCTGCTTCAAACTAATAGCCTGAGGTGTTCTGCAGTAAACTGCACGAACCGTCAGAAAGACCTGAGGCATCATCGGGCTTTTTTGTTAAGTTAAAGGTGTTTGTAAACTAATCAGTAAATTAACATCCTTAACTACTGTGCTAAAATGAGCAGCCGGCTGTTGGGGAAAGCTGGTGTTTGTTTACTAATCCATGCATATGAATTAAATAAACCTGAAAAGAAACTACTGTAAGTCTGAATGTTCTCAAAAATTGCACTTCAATCCCTCATTAATAGCAGGTTTAACACAGTTTTAACAGAAGATGAAGTACTGAGAGGACTGAAAATGTTGTCACTGTATTCTTCACTCAATGACTGGCTGTAATATCAGTTCCAGTTTCTAACTGATATTTTTGTTTTTTGGTAACACAGCTGATGGAGACCGTTCCCACTCCCGAGGCGTCACATATTACGTGAAAGGTAACCATCCGCGTCCCTATTATACGCTCTGGATTGTGGATGGAGTCCATCAGAATGACGCTCCCGGCAGTAACACACGATCCAGCCATGTATTCCAGCCCTAACCCTAGCCTTAACCATAACCTTAATCCTAATGTTAACCACAACCTTAATCGTGTCAGATAGTGGTTTCCAAAGCGATTCATGATGAGAAAGTTTAAAAAAAAAAAAAAAGTACATATGTAGCTCAATTCCAAACGGTTCTCATGTTTTCGAACGCATAACATAGAGACATGTTGGGTGGCCGAAAGTGTAACATACCGACGCTTTTGACAAATCGTCAGTATGTTACGTTTTGGGATGAGAACATGTTGGCTGATGTTAACTAAATAAAAGAAACAGGATTAATTTTAAAAAATGTGAAAAATATAACAAAGTCCAATATGCTGTGATGATTCTTTTTTCTTTGTGGTAACAGGAGCTGCCCTCAGATTCAGACCTCGGAACCATCCAGTGATAACAGATGAATCACCCTATATGTCCACTTTTAATATGAATATGCTCATTTAATCTTGGAGTAAATTTGTCGTCACTCCAAAATTAACTGATCAAAAAAGGGCAAAGGCTAAAGTACCATATAATGTACTGTCAGTGAAAGCTGCAGGTGTTTTACTGAGAAAATTAAAGACAAAAAGTCAAAGGGATTAATCATCTATATAACCATATTGTCATGGATGTGCTGTGTGGCAGGCAGGATGTGGACCCAAAATGGAGGGTTAAACTTAAGGCGTAGCTTTTATCGCTGGAAAAAAACTCTCATAAGAAATAAACCTCCCAACAAAACAAACCAAAACTTTGAACCTGAAAACTAGAAAGCAACCAGGAACAAAGAACAAGGGCACAGTCAGAAACAGAGAGAAAAAACACACAGCATGATGAGGGTACGACATGATACAGAGCAAGGAAAACACAGGGCTTAAATACACTGAGGGATAACGAGGGAATGGGACACAGGAGGAGAGCCCAGCTGGGAGTAATCAAACATAAAAAGGGGAAGCAAAACTAGACACACTAACGAAGGACAGGAGACTTTCAAAGTAAAACAGGAAGCACATGACAGAGACATGGACTAGACATTAAACAAGGGGACAGAGCACAGAGACAGAAGTGACACGAGACATGACTGACTGGGGAACAAGATAAATAATAATACATAATCAAAGAATACAACTTAAATGCAAAACGCTGGGTCACTGACCCAGGACCATGACACATAACTTCAATAAAGAGAGACACATTAAGGATCGTAAACTGGAGTGAAAAAAAACCCTGCATTGGGCCTCAGGAATCCAGGCCCAGTCAATAAGTCACAGAGCCCTCTCAGCTGAAATCTGCAAATAAACTTCAACTACAAGTTGCACTAATTCATATGATTAGGTAACCAAAAACAACACACCTTTATCGCCAATAAGCTATTGTAGTGCAAGTTCAGATAATTATTTGACCGAATACTTGTGTGCTTTTGTAGCAATCCCAGCATGACTGAGGAGGACACTAAGCAGGTGGGCCTATGCAGGCCAGACTTTGGGAGGTACCCCTCACCCCACATATGTCTTTGAAACTAAAAAGAGGTTATTCATCAGCTGTGCAGCTAGTTTTAAATCATAACCCTACAAAAATTGTGAAACAAATGGTAATGTGTTAAGGATATTAAGCATTCACAGTTACGTAATCTAGAGTGGCTAGTCCACTTCTGCATCCAGAGAAAGGGTCTCCCCTTATGCTTTGCCTCTACGATCTAAGACAGAAATTACTGCATTTGTATAACTGTGGCTAGATTTCGCTAAGGGTGTACTATATGCATGCATAGCACTTTTTTTTGGGGGGGTTGTTGTTTAGTGAGCTTCACACTACTGGGACCAAGCTGGTCTTAACCCAGGAAATCCAGACCAGTTTGGCCCTAATGGTTTCTGCAACTTTTTTTTCCCCAGGGTGAATTCAGCTGGTGATAATATTGTGGACTCTCTTTCTATCTCAATGTTACCAGACTGTAGAGTGCTTGGAGTGTATAATGGATGTAAAACTGTTTAAATTCGTTTGTTTATGTCATCCCCAGTCCTCTGTTCAAATCTCAAAAGACGACATCTAATTTCCAGATTATTCAGATATTTACAGTAACTCTGGGCCTCTGTGGAGTGTGCAGTTGATGTCATCTCTATTTATAAAATGAGGATAACAAAAACTAAGGAGTGATGAATTATTCAAACATACTGACAGCAACAAAGGTGTTTAACATGGCTAACTAGACAACAACAAGTCTTTAACACAGTGCATTAAAAGACCCCATGCGTAAAGTACATGGGGCACTTTTGCAGTCACCAGTGTGTGAGTGGATGGGAGTGTGATGCAGCATCTCAGCCCCAAGTCACTACTGGGCAGACTCTGGCTTAAAAAAATGCCACATGGTAGCCCTCCTAAGTGCACAATGGGAGGTAATGAAGCCATGGCATCTGTCTTTTATACAGTCATCATGGCTAAAATGTAAAAATATTCCATAATAATTTTTTTCCATTTCTGTTTTTTCTTTTCAGTGGATTAATGTTACCTTTAGGGCCCAAGGGAGTTTATAGTTAACCAAATGAACAGCCACATTTTGTATTATATAAATGATCATGCCATAATTTATTTGCTACACTATGTAAGTATGTATGTTAAGTGTGATTAAAATCCTAACTCTGAGACTGGAGCCACAGTCCACTGTATTGTTATTGTTGTTCAAATACTCTCTTAAAATAGTTATTGAAAACTCCATACTTCTGTTTAACTGATTCTTTTTGATGGTGGTTTTCACAGCATTCAGGAACTCACCTCCTCCTCCTCTGGAAGTCTGGACTCTCTGAGAGCTGTTGGAAAAATTCTTGGGGTGAATGTGACTTGAATGTTTCCACTAAGTCTTGGAGGAGGGAGTTCATCTTGGGCTTTCTTGCTCTTTGCATTACTGTTGCTTCTTTGATCTGCACGCAGGAATATGTTTATTAATATCAACCTGTGTAACGCCAAATCTAAGCACCAGGAAAAAACAATGTAGACTGCAAGACAAATTTTAACCATATGTTAATACAGTGCTTCGTTCTATGAAGCTTCACTTCAAGTACTTTGCCTACCTCACATCCATGGTCAATTTATAATTACCAATTAACCTAATATGCATGTTTTTGGACCATGGGATGAAGTTGAAGTACCCAGAGGAAGGCAGGCACAGGATAAGATGCAAACTCCACACAGAAAGTCTCTAGCTGGGACTCAAACCAGGAACCTTCTTGCTGTGAGGCAACAGGTCTAACCATTACACCATGCTACCTAAAAGAAGTGGTATGATGGCTTGAGGTTAACAATGTTAATTCAGACCAAGATGGTCCTGGGTTCAAACCCAGTTAGAGCCCCTTTCCATGGACTGCAGGCTCGCCATGTGCTTGCACAGTGTTTTTCCTGTCACTGCAAACATCCTAGGTTAATGCTGCCTATGTCACCCCAAGAGTTGCATTTCCTGTTTTTTTATTTGTTTTTTGTTTTTTTTACTCACCCAATTTCATTTTTTCTTGGTCGGAAGGTCCATATTCTTGCCTCTCTGCCTCTGTTCTTAGTTGGCGTGATTTGGCTTTTTGATTTTGCAATTTCAGCTGGACATCCTGCTCTGCTTTTTGTTGTTGTCTGAAATGCCATGCAGCCACCTCTGCTGTGGTTTTCTCTTGTTCTGCATCCTTTATCTTCTGGATACTGTCTCGTTCCTCTTTCTCAAGCTGAACTCAAGGAAAACATAGCAATACAATAGAGGCTCTTTTCAAGATCAAACAGGAGAATTTTAGTGATATGTTTGAACACTTTGGTCATTAAACAGAGTTAGAAATTACCTTTATCACTGTTTCCAGAGCATATTTGTTCTCTGCTTGTTGTTTTGCTGCCTTGTTTATAGACTCTGAAGAAAGCTTTTCATGGTATTTTAACAGAGCCCTCTGTCTGATCTCCATTTTTTCTTTATTATCTGAAAGACATTATGAACTTAATTTAATCAGGTTATTTCACTAAGATTAAAATCCCAAGTAAAGCCTGCTAGGGTTGGTTGGGCAACTGGGCGAATTTCTATCAATAACTGAACTGGAGTAATACTAAAACTAAAGTAACTTCATGTGCCCAACACATTTATGAATATACTGAACAGGCAGGGCACAGAAAGGGTAGAAAAATATGCAGTGATTCCCAGTTTTGATGGAAACTGTGCACAGAGCATCAGCAGAGGAACAAACTTTGAAAACACTCCTGATGTGATTTGAAGGATAATGCTCTCCCTCTAAAAGTCTCTAAAGGTGAAGAAATAGCAGCTTAATATGAGCTCCAATGACTAGTTCAGTGTCTCCCACACCTATACTTCACCTGATATATTTGGCGATTAACTTTGGCATTTGTTATTTAATTTTTTTTTTTTTATTAATCTATAAGAACGATCATCCCAGGGATGAGATATTTACTAGAGTATCTGGCAAATAAAATATCTGAGAAGAAGAACCTTATAACCAATTAACCAGCTGGTTAACCAATGAAGTGTGTCTGGCTCTTTTTCTGGTGCAAAGATAAATGGACACATATTTATGCATGTCATGTTAAAAAGAAACTAAACTCTTTCAATTCTAAGGTTTTACATATCAGGACATAATAAAAAATGGCCCTTAGCAGGTCTTAAAATGAGATAAACAATAACATGGCTTACCTAACAAAAACCATGCAAATGCAGAAGCAGTGTTTGAAAAAATAAGCACACCAGTTGGTATTACAGTTTTTCTTGATTTCTTTGGCGCACGTTTCACAGCAGAAAACAGCATTACTCTTAATGCAGTTCTCAAATCAGTAATGCATTTCCGAACCTATAATATCTTTTGTCATTGTTTTTATGCACTACTATTGTTTCCATGTTGTTTTCATCATTAACAGTTTGTACGTTGTCAATCACGGACTACGAAATGGAGCAATCGTTAGGCATATCCTCTACATGGATGACATCAAGCTGTATGCCAGGAGTGAACAAGACATCGACTCACTGACTGATACCACCAGGATGTACAGCAAGAAGTGTAGTTGGATGGTAACAAAGAGAGAGAAAATAGTCAGAACTGAGAGGATTGCACTACCAGAAGGCAACTATGTAGATACTGAGAACAGCTACAAGTATCTGGGAATCCCACAGGCAAATGGGAACCATGAAGAGGCCGCTAGGAAAGCGGCAACTCATGGATCTTTGTTGTCTCATCCAGGATGAGACAACAAAGATCTATGAGTTCATCAGGAAGATGGCAACTGACAACAAATGATTGTGTGCTTAGTGAATAACTCAGGCAGCAAAAACCAGAGAAAGAAGAGGAGCAAGAAAAGGAACCATCATGGAAGGACAGGTCTCTGAACGGCATGTACCACCGGTAGAAAGAAGAGGTGGCTGATATTGAGAAATCCTACCTGTGACTGGACAAAGCTGGACTGAAAGACAGCACAGAGACTCTAATCATGGCAGCACAGAAACAAACTCTAAGCAGAAGATAGACAGAGTCTGGGGTTTACCACACCAGGCAAAACCTAAGATGCCGGCTATGCAAAGATGCCCCTGAGACAATCCAGCACATATCAGCAGAGTGCAAGATGCTAGCAGACAGGGCATACATGGAACGTCATAACCAAGTGGCCAGCATAGTATACTGGAATACCGTGTGGCCTGGAAGTCCCGAGGTCAAAATGGGAGATGCCCCCTAGGGTGGTTGAGAATGACCAAGCTAAGATCCTGTGGGACTTTCAGAAACAGATGGACAAAGTGGTGATGGCTAACCAACCAGACACAGTAGTGGTGGACAAGCAGAGAAAGACCACTGTAATGATAGATGTAGCTATACCAAGTGATAGCAACGTCAGACATATAAAGGCTCATTTTCACCCTACTCTCAAAAATTCATATAGATTTAACACTGCCTGTGTAGCTAGATTTAAGAAATACGTGCTTAAAGTTAAAGTTCTTAAAACATGTTTACCACCATCTTGTGCCAGTACAGAACGTGACATCATCGGGTTGCTTGGTTGGTTGCAGTCAATGCACTTACAATAGTTTATGTTAGCTAACTTTAACAAAACCAATAACTCAAGGGAAAACAAGGGGACAAACTAAAATCAGGGTCACCTTTGTACTGCCCCTAGCTGCAACAATGCTTCTGTTAAGAAACCAAGAATATACTGTTCACTTTCACTCTGTCTCTTAAGCAGTAAGTGGTTCTTCGTTTGACTAGCTGCACTGAAATGGGAAAATCCACCTGTTAGCCATAATTTTTGGTTTTATAAAGCACGTGAACAGTCACGTGTGCAAATGTATCTGCAGTCATTCTTTCAATGATACATTATCATGGGTTCAGAAGACCAGAGCCTTGTTGTTTACTGAAATGACCACAAGTGTAAGCTCTTACCCGTACTTATCATGAGATGCTCCCACACTTTCTTGGTCCTTTTAGGCAAAGTGATGACTGCACATCCATTTCCAACCCTTACTGCACTTCTGTCATCATCAACAGGTTCAAACAAGAAGGCTTCAAACAGATAAGGAGGGAAATGCATCTATGAAGAAAAAAAAAACCCACGAATACATGTTATACTGTAAGAATTGTTGATAAGAGGACTGAAAGACCATCTTCTGGTTCTTGTTTAGAGATTAATTTGAAATAGTTGGCTGGTCAGTTAATTAACATAATAGACTAAATGAATATTGGCTTATCATGGACATGTCAGAATTATATATATATATATATAAATAAAATTACTACCGGTCAAAAGTTTTAGAACACCTCAACTATGCAGTTTAATGTCTCACCATAGTACAAATAAGCAATTGGAGTTATAAAAAAAGAAAAAAGAAATCATGGAATCAATTTATAGACCAAAGTGTATTCTAAACTTTTGACTCATCAAAGTAGCCACCTTTGACAAATATATAACAGCTGAACATACCTGTGGCATTCTTTCTACAATAGAAATCAAATATTCTTCAGAAAGTTCTTCCCATATCTGTTGCAGAAATTTCCATAATTGTGTGGCACTTGTAGGTTGCTTTGCTTTCACTCTTCTATCCAGTTCATCCCAAACCAGCTTCATGGGGTTTAAGTCTGGAGGCTGTGCTGGCCACTCCATGTTTTTAAGCTTACCATCTTGTTCTTTTTTTCCTGAGGTAGTTCTGGCATAGCTTGGACTTATGTTTTAGGTCATTGTCTTGCCGTAGGACGAACCCCTGACCAAGTAGGCGCACACCAGAGGGTATTGCATGGCGCTGCAGAATGCTGGGGTAGTTGTTTTGGTTCAGGGATCCTCTCACTCTGTACAAGTCATCGACCCTGGATCCAGCAAAACAGCCCCAGACCATCACACTTCCTCCTCCATGTTAGACAGTTGATGCCCCACACTGTGGAACCATCCTTTCGTCTACTTGAAGTTTGATTCATCAGTCCATATTACCTTCTTCCAGTCTTCAGTAGTCCAGTGGTGGTGTTTCATGGCCCAGGCAAGCCTCTTTGTCTTATTCTGACATCTTATCAATGGCTTTCTTGCTGCAACTCGTCCTGTCAAACCTGCAGCTCGAAGTCTTCTCTTCACAGTTGAAACTAAGACTTGCTTACTATGACTTCAAGCTGTGCTTGAAGCTGTTGTCCTGTGAGCCACCTATCACGCAAGCTGTTAACTCTCAGAAACTTGTCCTCTAGTTCAGTTGTGGCTTTGGGTCTACCAGACCTCTTCCTGTCAAGAGTTTGCCCCAGTTTCTGAGTGCCTTTTGATGGTGAAAGGACACTGACTTTCTTTGCAATTTCTCTGTAGGAAAGACCTACATTTTTAAGTGTTATGATGGTCTGTCTTTCTGCCATTGTTGATTGCCTTTTTCTCGCTATTTTCATAGAAACACACTACTTTCTGCAGTACAATACTGTTCAACTGTCATACACGAGGGTATGGTACCACAGTGTGTTCCAACACTGCTTTTATGCAGACAGAGGGGGTTGTCAGTAATCAAGAAAAGTTGGAACACCTGTAGGAATTAGTAGCACCAGCTTTCAAGGCTTGATCAACCTCCATTGCTGCAGACCAGCTTTAAATTTTTAACCCATTTTGCGCTCACTGAAAAAGGCCTTTTTATATAATTCTGAAATGTACATTATTTTTTCAGTTTTGGGTAACCTTACCTTTTTTTTTTCCTCTGGCAGTTCACCACCTTGTACCATTTCAAGCTATTCATTGGACTTGAACAACTTGAACTGCAATAAATAACTGGGAAAATTGGAGTGTTCTAAAACTTTTGACCGGTAGTGTTTATAGATATGCTAACCAAGGCTGCATTGGCTATGAGCAAGAAATAGATAACTGAAGCCATACCAGCTCGGATGTCGCCTGGATTAACAGCGCTGTTGGAATGCTACTATGCAAATAACCTCAGCGGAAGGAGTTACATGCAGATGATGTGGGACTTATGGATACCCACCATGCAGACTGACAGCGAAACAACCAGTAGCTCAGTGTTCCAGCATTCAGAAGAAGGAACTCCTATCATAGCTTAAGATCGACGAAATACAACACAAATGCTTCAGCTAAGGGGGAAGCCAGGACGACAAGTCAGCGGGAAGATATCATCATCCCCACCCTCACCTGCAAGATAGGATCATGGCGAAGCTGGAAACCTGGACCCTCCCTTGCCGGCTGATGTTGTTGATGCTGTTCTGCGTAGACCCGAACCCCCTCAGTGAGACTACTGGCAAGACTGGCTATGGATACAGACTATGGAATGGAGCAATCGTCAGCCACCTCCTCTACATGAGTGGCCAAGAGTGGACGAGACATCGATTCACTGATCCATACCACAAGGATATACAGCAATGACATCAGAATCATTCGGACTGAAGAAGTGTAGTCAGATGGTAACAAAGAGAGGGAAGGTAGTTAGAACTGAGGGGATCGCGCTACCAGAAGGCAGCATTGCAGACACTGAGGACAGCTACAAGTAGCTGGGAGTCCCACAGGCAAATGGAAACCACAAAGAGGACACTAGTAAAGCCACAACAACCAAATACCTGCAGAGGGTGAGGCAAGTCCTGAGTGTCAGAGTGTAGAGTGTCAGAACAACTGTCCAGGATGACACAATAAACATCCATGAGTACATCAGGAAGATGACCACAACTGACAGCGTGCTTAGTGAATTTCTCAGGCTGCAGAAATCCAAGAAAGAAGAGGAGCAAGAGGAGGAACCATCATGAAAGGATAGGCCCCTGCACGGTACAGTCATGGCCAAAATTATCGGCATCCCTGGAATTTTTCCAGAAAATGCACCATTTCGCCCAGAAAATTGTTACAATTACAAATGTTTTGGTATACACATGTTTATTTCCTTTATGTGCAGTGGATCAACACAAAAAACCACAGAAAGAAGCCAAATTTGACAGTGTTTCACAGAAAATTCCAAAAATGAACTGGACAAAATTATTGGCACCTTTTCAAAATTGTGGGTAAATTGTTTTATGTCAAACATATGATGCTTGTTTGAACTCACCTGTGGCAAGAAACAGGTGCTGACAATATAGCAATCACACCTCAAGCCAGTTAAAATGGAGAAAAGTTCACTCAACCTTTCTGCAGTGCGTCTGAGTGTGCCACACTAAATATGGAGAAAAGAAAGTAGAGCAGAGAATTGTCTGAGGACTTGAGAACAAAAAATGTAGAAAAATATGAACAATCTCAAAGCTACAAGTCCATCTCCAGAGATCTTTATGTTCCTTTGTCCACTGTGCACAACATAATCAAGACATTCACAACACATGGGACTGTAGCTAATCTAGCAGAAGAGAAAAATTGATAAAAGACTGCAACGAAGGATAGTCTGAATGGTGGATAAACAGCCTCAATCAACTTCCAAACAAATTCAAGCTGTTATGCAGACTCAGGGTGCAACAGTGTCAGCTCGAACTATCGATTGACAAAATGAAACGCTAATTGCAGGAGAGCCAGGAGGACCCACCCCACTGCTGAGAGAAACATAAAAAAAAACCAGACTGGAGTTTGCCAAAATGTACTTGAGGAAGCCCAAATCCTTCTGGGAGAACGTGTTGTGGACAGATGAGACCAAGGTAAAGCTGTTTGGTAAAGCTCATCATTCTACTGTTTACAGAAAATGGAATGAGACTGTGGCGGGGTGTGGTCCCTGGCGCGGCTGCAAGGGAGGAGTGTGGCAGTGAGCTCAGGGGGCGGGGCTCAGCAGGTGCTGGCTGGCAGGGGCTGATGAACTGTGTGTGCCTGTGCTCTATTTTAACAGTGAGGAGGAGGAAGAGGGGGAGAGGAGCGGAGCGGAGAAACAGGAGCCTGCTGACACAGCGGTGGTCAGCAGCAGATCGTGTGTGATAAATAAAAAGTCCATTTGTGAACAGCCGCCTTGTGTGCGTGTGCG
>VVHJ01049817.1:0-13004 GCA_015107715.1 Tylochromis polylepis | reverse complement strand
GTGTGCGTGTGCGTGGTGTCGAGCTCGTCACAGAGACCTACGAAGAAAAGAACACAGTACCTACAGTCAAACATGGTGGAGATTCTAAGATGTTTTGGGAGTGTTTTGTTGCCTCTGCCACTGGATGCCTTGACTGTGTGCAAGGCATCACGAAATCTGAAGACTACCAAAGCATTTTGGAGCACAGTGTCAGAAAGCTGGGTCTGTGTCAGAGGTCATGGATGTTCCAGCAGGACAATGAACCCAAACATACCTCTAAAAGCAAATTGTAGAAGACAAAGCGCTGGAGAGTTCTAAAGTGGCCAGCAATGAGTCCGGATCTAAATCCGACTGAACACTTATGGAGAGATCTCAAAATTGTTGTTGGGAGAAGGCGCCCTTCAAATCTCAGAGACCTTGAGCAGTTTGCAAAAGAAGAGTGGTCGAAAATTCCAGTTGAGAGGTGTAATAAGCCTGTTGATGGTTACAGAAACCGATTGATTGCAGTTATTTTTTCCAAAGGGCGTGAAACCAGATATTAAGTTGAGGGTGTCAATAATTTTGTCCAGCCCAGTTTTTGAGTTTTGTGAGAAACACTGTCAAATTTGGCTTCTGTTTTTTTGTGTTGATCCACTACACATAAAGGAAAGAAACGTGTATACCAAACCATTTGTAATTGTAACAATTTTCTGGGAGAAATGGTGCATTTTCTGGAAAAATTCCAGTGGTGCCAGTAATTTCACTATATGTACACTGGCAGATAGAGAAAATGGCTGACATCCAGAAATCCTACCAATGACTAGACAAAGCTAGACTGAAAGACAGCATAGAATCATGGAAGCACAGGAACAAGCTCTACATACAGGATCCATAGAGGCAGGGGTCTACCACACCAGGTAAGACCCCAAGTGCAGGCTGTGTAAAGATAACCTGAGAAAAACCAGCACATAACAGCAGGGTGCAAGATGCTAGCAGGCAGGGCATACATGGAATGCCATAACCAAGTGGCGGGCATAGTATGCAGAAACATCTGTGCCAAGTTATGGCCTGGAAGTCCCGAGGTCAAAATGGGACACACCCCCTAAGGTGGTCGAGAATGACCAAGCTAAGATCCTGTGGGACTTTCAGATACAGACAATCTGGTGATGGCTAACCAACCAGACACAGTAGTGGTGGACAAGCAGAGGAAGATGGCTGTAGTGATAGATGTAGCTATACTGAATGACAGCAACATCAGGGAAGAAGGAACACAAGAAGCTGGAGAAGTACCAAGGGCTGAGAGAAGAACTCAAGAAGAGGTGAAGGTGAAGGTAACAGTGGTCCCAGTGGCAATCAGAGCACTCTGTGCAGTGACTCCCAAGCTAGGTGAGTGGCTCCAGCAGATCCCAGTGACAACATCTGAGAACTCTGTCCAGAGTGCAGTCCTAGGAACAGCTAAAATACTGTGCAGGACACTCAAGCTCCCAGGCCTCTGGTAGAGGACCCGAGCTTAAAGGATCAACTGCCTACACGGATGAGAGGAGAATTTATTTATTTATTTGTTTTTTTATATAGTGGTCCAATTGCATAGTTTGTCCAGTAGAGGGGCCCTGACTCCATTTTCTATAATGCACTGAATAATGCTGCACACGTAGCAGAGTGATGTTATACCTGAGTAGACAATGGCACAGAGTCAAATGGCATTTCTTTCTTCTTTAAATATTTTATTTGGTAAAGACTTCGTCACACATAACTCAGCAATATCATGGGCTTCTCTTCAACAAGTTCTATGAATGCACTCCATCTTCACCATCTTGGACTGCAATTGGTGCTCGTTTTTCTCTCCATCCCCTGTTGGCATTGTAAGAGAACCCAAGTCACTGTGTTTATCCAGATAACTGAACTACCAACAGCTGCAGTCCAAGATGGTGGAGTTGCAAAATGTCTAACCTCAGGATGGCATCATTTATGTGAGCTGAATGATGTTGAAGACTTTCGCAACAGCAACTTAACCCTTTAAAGCCCGAGCCATGAAATAACTGCCAAAAAATGAATTTCTTTTAAATGGACTGTTTATTGAACCTTGTGACAAATTTTAAAAAGTGAATTTGCATATATGAGATTTAATGTGTATCATATTTGAAACATCAAGCATTTTATTTATTATTATTTATTCCTCAAAGCTGTGGGAGTTTCGCAGAAAAATTTCAGGTGGAATAAGGAGAATAAAGTGAAAATTTCTGAAGAAATTTTGAGTGTTCCTATGCTACTGCTGGGTCAGTTGTCAGAAGACATCAGGATCCACGTGTTTGGATCAAAGAACTGCTGAGTTTTAAACAGAGTCATCAGTACACAGCTGTGAGGACCGATTACTATAATAACTCCTGTGAGTGGCAGGAGGTGGAGGGGGGTGGAACACACACTTCTCTGCCTCAGGGTCAGACACAGAGCACGGCAAACAGGATTTAAGCTCTGAAAGAAATGTTTCCCAAGGCAAAACTATAAGTCGTATCGAGAGAATTCTGGAAGCAACTTCCAGACTACAAAATACTCAATTTGGTTCGGCCACCTCCTCCAGCTTGTCCAGGGGAAAGCTCAGCTGACAGCTTAGCACCTCTCTTCACCCGAGTGTCCAGAACATATGGCCACAGATCTGATTATATGATTACAAAATCGATCATTGACCTGCAGCCTAGAGTGCCCTGGTGCCATGTACACTTATCGACGCCCTTATGTTCGAACATGGTGTTTGGTATAGACAAACTGGTTTGCACAGAAGTCCAGTAACAGAACACTGCTAGGGTTCACATCTGGCATTCCTCATAATCACACCCCTCCAAGTCTCACTGTTGTTGCCCACATGAGCGTTGATGTCTCCCAGTAGGATGACCGAGTCCCCAGGTAGAGCAGCCTCAAGCACCCTGCCCATTCCGAGAAGGGCGTGTACTCTGAACCATCGTTCGGCACATAAGTGCAGACAACAGTCAGAACCCGTTCCCTGACTTGATGGCGCAGAGAACAAACCCTTTCGAAAAACCCCAACCTACAGGCAGCAAGCTGAGAGGATACTAAGATACACACCCCAGACCGCCGCCTCTCACCAAGGGCAATTCCAGACTGAGACAAAGTCCAGCCCCTCTCCAAAAGACTGTTTCCAGAGCCCAAGCCATGCGTTGAGGTGAGCCCAGCTATATCTAGCCGGTACCTCTCAACCTCACGCACTAACTCAGGCTCCTTCACCACCAGAGAGGTGACATTCCATGTCCTAATTGCTACTCTCGGCAGCCAGGGATCGGTCTGCCAGGGTCTCCACCCCTGGCCACTCAGCACACAATGCACCTGACCCTTATGGCACTTCCTACGTGTAGTTGGCCTACAGGAGGGTGGCCCCATGTTCCTTTTTCAGGCTGTGACCAGCCGGGCCCCGTGAACTAAGGCCCAGCCACCAGACACTTGCCTTTTGGCACCCTTCCTGGGCCCGGCTCCAGGGCGAGGCCCCGGTAACCTTATCCCGGGCAGAGTGAACAGTTCCCTGGATCTTCTGGTCATAGGGGTTTTGAACTGCTCTTTGCCTGGTCCCTGACCCAGGACCAATTTGCCATGGGAGAACGTACCAGGGGACAAAAAAGCCCCCTGAGACACACAAACCCCTCACAATAAGGTAGTGATTCACAGAGGGGCCATTTATAGTAATTCTGGCTAAGAATTTATCCATTTACAGTAATTCTGGATAAACACATGGGATGATACAGGCATATTATAGAAACAATAGTTTTTAACTGATTCAGGGAAATCCATTGCACAGCACAAACTTGTGGCTGTATTGCTGGATGCCTTATCATTACTCCCATAAACTACAACTGTTTGTAAATGTGAAATTTATATTAACTCAAAGATTCTCTTTCTCTAGGCAAATTTCTAGAGTGGATGCAGTGGCAAAGCCAGCAGTTAAAGAGTGTGTTAATGCTGTGGTCTGGTTCCATATTCTAACTTCATCTCCTAACACAGGCTACTCAGAGCAAACCTACCCCAGAGGAGAAGCCGTGATATGGCCCAAGAGAAAAAAACGTTTTTCTTTTACTCATTCTCATAATTATAGTAAACTGACACATGAGAAAGAATGTGTCAAAAGGAGGAACGATACAACAAATACAGCTTAGACAAGAAAATGGATTCCAGTTTTACTCTTAAAATTTTTGCAATTTTCTATGATTTGTGTAATTAGCAATCCATGTACAGGTGCCTAGAGACGCCTTTTGATCATCTACAAATATACTTAATTGAACTCACACCATGTGAAGGTAAAAAATATTGCTTGGTGATTGTTGATATGTTCTAAAAATGGGTATAAGTTTTCCCTTCTAGTAAACAAGATGCAGGTGCAGTAGCAAAAGCTTTACTGCAAGAAATCAGCCCAAGGTGGGAAATTCTAGACCAGGAGACTGAATGGTGATCAAAGTTAGGGTCAAAGGTCAGTTAGGGTCAAAGGTCATGCCACTTGGGTTCATGCGAGCCATCGCAAGAGGATTCCAGAACCACAGTAATAACCAAAAGGGTTAAAATATTTCCACATTGATGCTGAGGAAGACAACAAGGGTGTACGATGTGCTCTGCCTTTTCAACCTACAACTGCGTTGGAAAATGCAGAGCAGAGCGAGACTGTGTCACTCACGAGGGATCAGCAATGGAACGCAGACAACACCTGTTTAAACAGCCAGGCTGGTGTGGCCTGAAAGGTTCAGTATGTTTTTAAATTATGGTTGGCATTGGTGTAACTTTTCTAATCATTTTTACAACTGATAAACATCTACATAACTCTCCAAACATCACAAACACAGGAAAGGTGTATATGAATTGCTGAGATTAAAAACCTTCTCTAGTACTGATTTTATAACAAAGTAACTACAGTAATTACAGTATGCAAAGTTCACAGCTACTTGACTGACAAATTACTCGTGCACATTCTGCAGAGCCGCTAGACTGCTCCATATGGTGACGCCAGTTCCTGACACCTCAGAAACCTGAGCATCAAATCCTAATTTCCCTAGTAAATATAACAGCTACAACTGTAAGTTCCTTTGTGATATCTACTAAATTCTGACACATAATCTAAAACTCTAAAAATAGAATCTGGGGCTCACTTTCCTTTCATCAAGTGATTTTACTAGGCCTGAAACATGCTTTGAACCACCAGAGGATGAACAAATTCTTCTAATTGTTTTATCTTCCCCAGTGGCACCACTGATGTGGGGACAGTAAATGCTAATTGTAAATACCTTTGGGATGTTTGAAACTGCTATTATAGTGTTATTGATGATGTTATATTAAACTGATTACCTTACTATAGTAAAAATCACAAAAGACTGCATAGATAGAAAAGCGCCCATCTGTCACGCCGCTGCAAAATCCAGATTAAAAGTATCTGATGGTGGCTGTGTGGAAATGCATGGCTGCTTCCAGTTTTACCCCAAACTTGAAAAGGCACTTGTATCAGAGTTAAGTTGATACAACAAATCATGATTTATCCACAGGTTCAATCGCAGGCACTATAACCTCACAGCAGGTTTAAAAATTCCAACAACATCTTTGAGGCTGACTCTAGGGTGTTTGTATGCCACACCATAGGTGTCCCTCAAAGGGTCACTGACAAGTATAAAGCATACAATCAAATTACCATTGGATTCACATGGTTCAACCCATTCTCTGAATATATGATAGAAACCAACAAAAACACAGAGTGAATAAATTACATTTATTATGTCCAGCAAATATTTGCTAATTCCACTGGACATGGATTTAAAGCTGCATGAGGGTGACAAGTCTCATGACATGGCAAAATAAAATGGCACAAAAAGGAGGGCTGTGTGTGATGCTTGGTGATGCATGTTATACCTTCATCTCTAATAATACTGGATGGATTTAAAGACAAAGTTTGATAAAGATGTCTCACAAAAAATGGCTTCCTTAACAGTCTCTCATAAATGAATGACTTACTTTAAAAAAAAAGTTTTATAGCTCTCATTTTGCAGTTGAACATCTAATGCAATTTAATATTTCCAGGTTATGATTTTTCACTTCCATGTGCCATCTGATATTTTTGGAAGTTTTTCCTTTGTATTATTACTGCTTTGTTTTGCATACAAAAAAATTTTTATACTACAAGAATGATTAAAAATAATCAAAAGGGTGAAGGGTGAATCAGATGAAGAAGAGTGGGTAGGTGGTGAGGATCCAGAGAAAGGTAGAAACATCATTTGGTGACCAGGTGGCCCTGAGTGGCTTAATCGCTGAGTATATTTGAACAACATTTTTGAACTTCTTCTGCCTTTTACTGTAATTTTGTAACTGAGAAGATAACTATCCATTAACTATCCAAAGAAGGGTGACAGAGATTTCTCCTGTCTGAAAGGGAGATGCAGTACAGGTTTAAGAGAGAAAGACTTGGCTAGTAATCCTGGAAGGATGAGCCAAAGGATCTGCAAGAATGGGATTCACACCTGACGGTTTGAAAGGAGGGATTTGTTAGAAATAAATTTTGATAAAGTTTATGTTTAACATTAATTGCAATGTATGCTCATAATAGCATTGATATATACTCCTTGTTAGAAGGAGAAAAGCATTAACTCCACAGTGTTAAGGGTTAACTAAGGGGTAGGAGAGTTGAGTGTTGAAGGTAAAATCGCTACACGCTTACACAACACAGTTTCAGATAGGGAGAGGCTGCCTTGGCCTTGTGTGGGGATATAACATGGTGTTCCAGTACTGATGATAGCAACAAGACATAGAAACTTTAAGGTGTCGTTTAAAGCGGACATCAGCTTGGAAATAAAACATGTCTGGCAACAACTGTGGAGTAGTGAGGCGTTTTCTCGCACAGGACAAGATCCCTGACTGGAGGTCAAAGACATTGCCATGCAGAAAGACCATGAGGAGAACAAATCAGGGAGCGCTGAGTCTAAACCACAGCCCCTCCCCATCGATAGCTAATCACAAATATTTTCTGCTTTCATGTGTCTGATATATTCTTTGAATTATGAAGTGTTCCTCACTTCACTCTCCATCTACCAACGCCACGTTGCACCACAGTCTGTCCAAGGAGTTGGCGGATGCTTTAGTCCAGGTCTGGGAGGAGATCCCTCAGGAGACCATCCGCCACCTCATCAGGAGCATGCCCAGGCGTTGTAGGGAGGTCATACAGGCACATGGAGGCCACACAGTTGTATGTCCTGCTCTATGAGTACGACATATACCCAGGTGAAAACCCACTGCCAGGTGAAATGTATGCACCGAGTGGGGGAAAACTGCTTTTCTGGCCGCTGAGAGAGGCTCTCCATTGATACCAATGGAGATAACCTAACCCTTTGAAGATATACTCACCATCATTCCTCTAAGTAGCAGTTGCTTTTATTTTTTAATTAATTTTATTTACATACAGTAAATGTAAATGTCAATTAAAAGTCAAAATTGCTATGCATGAGCCGAAACATATTGAATGTTATACTAGCTATCGCCAGTAGTGGGCACCATGCCATGTTGTGTGTGTGTGTGTGTGTGTGTGTGTAACTTTTTGAAGTTCTGTGTAATAAAAAGAAGAAGACGGAATGTAAACAGCTAACGTGTGTATCTGTCTGGCTCTGTATAACTCCTGCTTAGTGTACTGATACAGAGGAAAACATAACATAAAATGGCGACGAGTTGTGAAGTCTGGAAGACTTGGCCACAGTCAGTACATGCACAGCAGACGGCCAAGTTTAGACGGAAAACTGACAACTGTGTGGTGAATTAGCTTCTGAGCTGTGGGGACGTGAGCTGCTTTTTTTTCCTCTGACGAGTCAAACGACAGTGTTGGCTGTCGACAGCGGATGCATCATGGGTGGAACGATTGGGCAGATGGATCCCTTTGACGGTGCTGGTGAGCAATGGGCAACATATATTGAACGTTTTGAACATTCTGGCTAATGACATTCAGCCTGAGAAATGAGTGCCGGTGCTGCTGAGTGTGATGGGACCCAAAACTTATGGTCTGCTGCGTAATCTGGTAGCTCCAAGGAAGCCTGGGTCGATGCAGTATGACAATATTGTGGATGTTTGGCAAGCTCATTTCGCTCCCAAGCCGCTGGTCATAGCTGAAAGATTCCGGTTCCACAAGAGGAATCAGGGAGAAGAGGAAATAGTTGCACAGTATGTGGCAGTGCTGAAAAGACTGTCAGAACATTGTGAGTTTGGCGCGTATCTGGAAGATGCTCTGCGGGACAGAGTTGTTTGTGGATTAAAGTGTGAAAATGTGCAGAAACGTCTTTTGACGGAGAAGGATCTCACGTTTTGCAAAGCAGTTGTCTATGCTGTGTTGGCAGAGACAGCAACACATGAAGTGCAGCAGTTAAGTGATTCTCTTAAAGTGAATGCGGTGCTGTTGCAAAAAGGTGATAAATGCCACCGCTGCAGGAAAATGACTCATACTAATGATGACTGCTGGTACAAAGACCGTGACTGCCACCAGTGTGAGAGGAAAGGACACACGAAACGCATGTGTAAAAGTAGAGCCAGAAGCCGCCAAGATTGGAACAGGAAAGAGAGAGGGAAAACCTGAACAGAAAGGTAATGCAATTAAACTGTCACAGTCTGGCAGAAGCAGACTGTACGTAAACAAAGGGCAAGGCGGAGCAATACGAAACTAAACATAAACCTAAACTGGGTAAACTAGAATTAAACATGAAAAACCTGGACATGAATACCTGGGAGATGAAACATGGCATTGAAATGACAGACAACCTGACAATGAACAAAGACAGAGGACTTAAATACACACAGGAGGTGATCAAGGGGAGTGGAAACACATGAGGGAAACAGCTGACACCAATAAACATAATGACGCCTCAAGGGAAACACATTGAACGTAGACCACAAGACTTTCAAAATAAAGCAGGAAACACAGAGACGTAGACATGACACAAACTTGAAAAACATGAAACCCACAGACAACACAGGACATCCTGACACAGAAGACAAGAGCAGATTCACACAAGGGGACATGGATGAAAACCTAAACTAGAATAAAACTCAACTAAAGCATAACTAATAATACCAACAACACAAGGACTTGATATATAATAATAAGAAATTAAAAAATACTAAATAAACTCAAAATGCTGGGTCACACACCCAGCCCCTAACATAAACACAGAGTGAAGGACAAAAAGAGGAGAATTCATCATGTTGCAGCAGAGGAAAGTGAAAGTGAAGGAATCAGACCTGACATTGATAGTGATTTGGAACTGGAATCAGTGGAATACCTGGGCCACATAATTGACGCGGCAGGGTTACACAAATCACCAGAAAAGGTACGAGCCATTATAGAAGCTCCAGCACCAGGTGATGTCAGCCAGTTACGTTCTTTTCTGGGAATGCTAAACTATTATGGACGTTTCATACCTGATTTAGCTATGGTCCTTAAACCGTTGAATGAGCTGCTCAGTAAAGAGAGGAAATGGCAGTGGACATCAGCCTGTGAGTCAGCTTTCCAGAAAGCTAAAGAACATCTGACATCGCCAGAAATACTCACCCACTACAATCCTTAACTGCCTCTCCGCCTGGCGTGTGACACTTCATCATATGGAGTTGAAGCTGTGCTCTCACACGTCATGCTGGATGGCCAAGAAAGGCCAGTTGCTTATGCTTCATGAACTCTCAGCAAAGCAGAACGAAACTATACTCAGATTGAGAGGGAGGCGTTGGTGATAGTTTTTGGAGTATGCAAGTTTCACCAGTATCTCCATGGTAACAAGTTCACTTTACTCACTGATCATCGCCCACTGACCTCCATTCTGAGTCCGTTGAAAGGTACACCATCAATGGCTGCAGCACGAATGCAGGGTTGGGCGCTCCTTCTGTCAGCACATAATTACACCTTGCAGTACCGGAAAGGTGCGCGTCATTCCAATGCTGACGGACTCTCACGGTTACCCTCTGCCTCTTGCGCAGAAAGAGAAACGGGGAGCAGTAGAGGTATTCTACGCATCTCAACTGAACACGTTACCAGTCAGTGTCGCCGAGATCAGACATCACACTATGTCTGATGTCACTTTGTCTTGTGTTCTGGAAATGGAAACAACTGGTCGTTTCTCAGTTGCGAAGGATGCAGATCATGAGCTGTCACCCTATCTGCTGCGCAGGCAGGAACTCACGATACAGCAGGGATGCCTCATGTGGGGCATGAGAGTGGTTGTGCCACCTAAGCTGCGCTCTCATATCCTAAAAGAGCTCCACACAGCACATCCAGGAGTGGTGAGGATGAAGAGCTTAGCGCACAATTATGTTTCGTGGCCTGGCATTGATTCGCAAATTGAGTTTCAAACTAAAGCCTGCCCCTCTTGTCAGCGTGTGCAAAAAGAACCTGGGTTAGCGCCCTTGCACCCTTGGTTGTGGTCTTCCTATCCATGGGAACGAATCCATGTGGATTTTGCAGGTCCATTTGAAGGTCATATGTACTTGGTTGTGGTGGATGCACATTCCAAGTGGCCCAAGGTGCATATTATGGATAGCACCATGGCTGATGAAACCATACAAGTGCTTAGGGGTCTTTTTAGTCTTTATGGCATTCCTCACGTTCTGGTGAGTGATAACGGATCACAGTTCTGTTCTGAGGAATTCAGGGTGTTCCTGAAAGCCAATGGAGTCAAACACATCCGCTCCGCGCCTTACCATCCTGCCATTAATGGTTTGGCTGAGCGTTTTGTGCAGACATTCAAGCATGCATTGAAAACTTCCAGGGGTACAGCACCTGTGCAGCAACACCTTGAAACGTTCCTCTGGACATACCGCAACACCCCCCATGCAACAACCAGAGAAACACCAGCTATGTTGTTCATAGGACACAAGCTGTGTCCTCGTCTGGATTTTCTGAAGCCCAGTGTGGCCGGAGCAGTGCGTCGGTCACAGGATACTCAACAACAGTGCCGACAACAACACTCCAGGGACAGATAGTTTACTATTGGCGAGCCTGTCCTGGTGCATGATTATAGGAAAGGAGACGACAAGACGACAAGTGGACGCACGGTGTCGTATTGGAAAAGACTGGGCCAGTGTCATACAAGGTGAATGTGGGAGCACAAGGAATTTGGAAACGTCATGTGGATCAGATGCTGACAAGCCCTGAGCCAGCGTCCCAGCCGTTTGCAGTGGACCCTCCGACAAGCTCTCAAATGTCACTAACCCAGAGTGATAGTGACACCATGCTTCACCCTTGTACATCTCATCATGAAAAGACTGCTGAATGAGTTCTGGGGACCACAGTACTTCCAGAAACACACCAGTCTGTTGAACCACCACTGTCTGAGTACGCAGGTTACAGAGCGTTTAAGCGCCTTGAGGCGACTATTGTTGTGATTTGGCGCTATATAAATAAAACTGAATTGAATTGAATTGAATTGACAGAGACTGTAAGTGACCCTCACCAGATAATGTCTAAGCCACCCGTTCGTTACCGTGATGGGTGAGCATAGTGAAGTAGCTCTGTGAGAATGTTGGGTTCTGAGACATTATTCTCAACTAAGAGTTATATACAGAAAGTTACATTAGGTTCCAGTTTTCAGGAATGTTGTTTAAAAAAAAAAAAAGGAAAGAAGTACCACTTAGGTTAAGGGAAATATCTCTGTGAGTGGTGCCACGGTCGCATAGCTTAGTGGGGAGAAGATGTTATGTATGAGCCGAAACATATTAAGTGTTATACCAGCTATTGCCAGTGGTGGGCACCACGCCATGTTGTGTGTGTGTGTGTAAATTTTTGAAGTTCTGTGTAATAAAAAGAAGAAGACGGAATGTAAACAGCTAATGTGTGTATCTGTCTGGTTCCGTATAACTCGTATAACCGTTATAACTCCGTATAACTTAGTGTACGGACACAAACAGAGGAAAACATAACAAAAACATATTTTTCTGATTTCATGCATTGATACATTTACATAATGATTTATTATCAAAAGTAATGTACCTCTTCAACCCTGTGACTTTATGCAACTCCGTTACTCTAATTTCAACCCTGTTACTATATCATTTTTATTAAAACTATCATAAGTGAATTTTTCAGTTAACAAGAGTTTGCCCTACAAAGAGTTTAAGTAATTATGTCTATAATCCCAAAAAGGTGATTCTATTTACGACAGAGAGAGAATTACTTTGACTGTATTGTTATTTGTGAAAAACCTCTGTGTGACTGAAGGTTTAAAAAAAAGGTTAAAATAAAACATTTCAATTCATTCAGATTTTTGTATTCAGAGTAGAAAAAAAACTATTGAATGGTCAATTTGAATGAGTATAACAGTGCAACTTTAGATACTATATGGTTGAAAATAACATTTGTTTTTGGAGGTTATTTACACATATCTCGTGTATCATGATATAGCCAAAAAATATCGTGATGTTAGATTTTCCTCATATCAACATAAAAACGACTGACCAAGAACATTCACAGGTATCACAGCTGGTTTATTTAATGTTTACTTTGGTGTGTGGGGAGACACTGACATGCAGAGTTTAAAACACTCTTCATTTTGCAGTGGATCCCTTTTCACCTGGTGGAATAAATTTGTGGTACTGCTACCTTTTCCGGCAGTAGTGTTCCGGCATGTTTTGCAAATTATAGCATTTTGTTCGACATTCTCCTTGTGAAATCCAAACAACAGCAAGTCCCATTCCCTCACTCATCTGAAACTCCTGCTGTTGCCATATTTGTCCCTATCTGGTCGTATCCAGTCTTTAAGTCTGACGTCATTAGCCATTTCCGGGTCCAAACTCCGCTTCAGGTCCCAAAGTCAAACGAACACTGCGGCATCACTGAGAGTTTAAAAACTGTCTCAATTATTTCACCCTTAATAAAATGATCAGTGTGGTTGCTCTACCAGGTGTAACAATTAAGTTTAACACCCAGACATCCATGAAAACAGAATTTATGAAATTTAACGGAGTTAGAAGTTAGCAAAGAGTTAGCTCGCTAGTTTCCACCTAAACATAATACACCATGTTCTGACTGAAGGATTTCTGGAAAAAAT
>VVHJ01049806.1:0-13781 GCA_015107715.1 Tylochromis polylepis | reverse complement strand
ACCGATTACTTATTTTCAAAAGTAATTAGTTACTTTATTACTTAGTTACTTTTTAAAAACATGATACACAACCTGAATACATTATAAAGCAATAGACCTTTCAGCCCAATTCTATTTTTTCTGCATAATCCAGCATATACAATAAAATTATTTTTTGTGTTTACACTCACTCTTTCAAATATTTGCAAGTAAAACACAGCAATAAGTAAATATAATTTAAGATTCAGCAGCACTAAGTCCTGTCGCTCTTAAGTCTGTTTTCACCTGTTTAGCAGGAGTGGGGCCGGTGGAGGTTTGCACGGTGGAATTGGATGTGGTAGCGGCAGCGGTCATGTCAGTGGGGGGATCCAGGGGTTTCTCTGTGAATTTCACATTCCCGTGGCAGCGTGCTAGGTGCTCGCTCAGATTTTAAGTATTGAAGATGTATTGTTTAATTTTTCGCTGTAGAAAGAAGTTTTCTTCCCACGCAGAGTGTACAGCGGACGCTAATGTTTTTGTCACTTTTTACGGAATCAAACTCAAAGTAACGTCAGTACTTCCGAGCATTAAACACTGCATGGTCGTACTCTCTCCCGCGCTTCGTATTATCCATTGTTGATCTGCACACGTGTTGCTGCCACGGACGTCGCACGCTCGTACGTCATTGTCATGAGACACTCTCACAAACAAAGTCACGGTTTAGTAACGCAGTAACGCAGCGCGCTTATGGGAAAGTAACAGTAATGTAATTACTTTTTTTTACAATAGTAATCCCTTACTTTACTTGAAAAAAGTAATCGGATTACAGTAACGCGTTACTTTTAACTCGTTACTGTCCATCTCTGGTCCCCTTATATCTTTTTTGCTTCTGACCACTACTCATGCTAGGGCCTTCATCTGGGTCGGAGTTTTCTCCAGGACCCAGGTCAGACTGACTACTTTTAAAAAAAAATATTTATCTATTGCTATTACCCGCTCCGTTTTCTCACTCACAGCATGAGTAATTTCTTCTTCGTCTTCTTCTGTTTTACTAGCAGTTGGCAACCCATTTAATTCGAGCAGATAGTTGCACTGCCCTCTAGTAGAAGAGAATGTAATTGTTTACCAATTACCAGATAATCTTCCACGGCACACCTGATCATTTCTCACAGCATAGTGGTTGGGAAACACTGCTTTGCAAGTCTGCGTTCTTGTATGTACATTATCAATCACTTAAATTATGTTTAAAATCTGTGACGTTATATATATTCTGTCCTCTTGGCCAGATCTGTCTTGAAAAAGACATTTATGATGTCACTGGCACTTTTTACCTGGATAAATAAATAAAATAGAAGAGTCACTTTGTCAGAAACTGATTGCAGCTTCTACCTTATGATATGAATGTTCTTTCTGGTTCAAAATGACTTAATATTATTATGAGAGATATGTTTGGCATATTGGTTTTTGACTGATTTTAGGCCAGTGAGTCATTTATAACCGTTTCAATTCTCAAATCCCCTTTTTGGCACAACACCTGGGATGAACTTTCCTTTCACCTTCAGAGCAGCCTTAATTCTTCATGGCATAAATTCAACAAGGTGCCTGAACCATTCCTCAGAGAGTTTGGTACATAGTGACATGACAGTATCACACAGTTGCAACACACATCCATGATGAGAACCTCCTGTTCCACCACATCCCAAAGCCACTCTGTTGGCTTGAGATCTGGTGCTTGTGAAGCCATTGCCATGTTCAAGAAACCAACTGGAGATGACTTGAGCATGGTGTTATCTTTCTGGAAGCATTCAACAAAAGATGGGTACGCTGTGGTCATAAATGGATCGATAACGAAAAGTCTGAGGTAAGCTCTGGTGCTTAAATGGCCCAAAGTGTACCAAAACAATATCTCCCACACCAACAGCAGCAGCCTGAACAATTAATACAAGGCAGGATGAATCCATTCTTACATGTAATCTATGCCTAATTCTGACCCTGGCATCCAGTTGTCTCAGCAGAACTCTCATCAGACCAGGCAACTTTTTACAGTCTTCTGTTGTCCAATTTTGGTGAGCTTGTGTGGAATTTGCATGTTATCCTCGTGCCAGCAGGGGTTCTAAAGTGGCCATGGATCTGAGACTGATGAAGTTTTGATGAACTGTGCTGTACAAATGCATGGTTAAATGTGACATCTATTCTAAAGCGCTGTGATTGGTCACAAATACTAAAAAAGTGCTATATAGATGCAAGTTTGTTACAACCACATGCCTTGGTTGTAACCAGTAGTTATTGGGTTTACTGTTGCCTTCCTGTTAATTTGGAACAATCTGGCTATTCTCCTCTGATAACAAGGCATTTCCATCCAGAGCACTGCCGCTCACTGGATATTTTCTGACTTTCTCTGTAAAACGTAGAGATGGAAATAGATAGAGATAGTTAGACCTGCACCAAGTGGGCCAAACCAGTGCCTTTCTGTCCGTGTAAAGATGTTTAATTACACATTTAATCCATGCCAATACATCTGATTCTACATGATAAAGATATGCTGCTGTAGTAAATGAAAGAAATCAGTTAGCACAAATAAACAAATGTATAAAATTACAGAAAAGCTTATGGTCGTAATTACCAGGGAGTAATTCACATTATTTCAATGAAAGATGTATTGTTTTTGTTTTTCTTTTGACTAATTCTAAAGATTTAGAGTTGTGAAAAAAACAGGTACTTTTCTATATTTTAACTGTTATTGTTTATAACTTAATTACTTTCGTGTAGTATGACTGGCAACAGGTTAGGTCATAACAGTAGGAAAAAACTTTTTAAAAAAAAGCTTTAAAAATACATTTTAAAGTTCAAAATCAATGCCCTCAGTCACATTTTCCAAAGCTGTCCAGTGGGCCAGATTGGAGTGTTTGCTGGGCTGATTCTGGCCCCTGGGCCTTATGTTTGACACCCGTGGTCTTGACCATGTCTGCTTGCCTAGAGCAGTGTTTCCCAACCTTTTGGAGCCACGGCACATATTTCACATTAGAAAAATCACACGGCACACCACCAAACAAAAAGCATATTGATAATTTTCCCCCGCGCACCAGGCATAGCGGAATTGGCTCGGTTTGTCCCCAGTACACCTTTTTTGCTTTCTTCTGACCACTACTCATGCTAGGGCCTTCATCTGGGTCAGATTGACAACTTTTTCTTTTCAAATATTTATCTATTGCTATTACGCGCTGCGTTGTCTCGCTCACTGAATGACTATTTCTTCTAATTTCCTTCTTCTGTTTTACTGGCAGTTAGCAACCCATTTAATTCGAGCAGATAATTGTACTGCCCTCTAGTGGAAGAAAATGTAATTGTTCTGCCCGTTTCTCATGCTGGTCGCTTAGAGAACTAATCAGGTGGAACCAGATAATCTTGGGCAACACTGGCCTAGAGCCACTGAGTTGCTGATATGTGATTGGCTGATTAGATAGTAACAGTAACCAGCAGCTGAATAGCTGTACCTAATGAAGTCAGTGTACACCTAAACAAGGTCTGTATTGAGCTACTATGCTTCTAACAAAGATTTGCAACTTCTGGATTCTTAAATTTGCATTAAGTAATAATTGCATTTCATTTTTTTAGTATCTGTAATATCATTCAGAATAAAATATTGCAATTTCACAATTACTACCAGAAAAAGAGAAAGCAAAGTTTAACATTCGTCTCTGCTCAGTGCAGTTCTAACTATTCAGGGATTACTATACTGCCTCCTGACCTCAGTTTGTCAAGAAAAACATGACAGAAACACAAAAAAAAAAATTAAAACATTTTATTACAAACAAAAACAGTGACACCGTTCCTGATTTTCCTTGGTGATTAATATCAGACATGTGGAAAGGTTTACACACAACCCCCCCAGCCTCTTAACAAGTGATAGAAATAACATTTTAAAGATCATAACTGGCAAATTGCAACCTCCTCCATCAAAACACCACAACTCTGAAATACTGGAACTACACCCACACCTGTCTGTGTTATAATACTGTCAATTTATGATATGGAAAAGAAAGTGGAGTATATAGGATGGATGATACCATGCTGAAGCTATCCATTTTAGCACGTCCACTTATAGTTAAAGTCATGATTTGATTGTCAGTTGCCTTCTCATCACAATTAATTGAGGGTTACAATAAAATGTCAGTATCAAAAAATGCCAATTAACTTTAAGTGATGGGGAGTTTAGTAATTTCAGAATTTTTAAGGTTATTTATTCTCTTAAAGTCTGCCTTTGTACAGACATCAGCTAAATAACATGAAAGCTCCAAAGCATGTAATGAGCTATACTGTCTCTCAAAGGGATGCAGTGGTGCAGTTTTTGCTCACTTCTTCCACTTGTAAAGAGTACAGTGCCTCGCTGTGACCAAATATCTTGTTAGACATTAGGTATGTCGACTGACATGCTTTGTAAAGTAACAAGAATTATAATGTGCAGTTCTAACGAAAGGTAAAATTTACATCTGATAACAAAACATCAGTGGTGACAAATCAATCTATAAAACAGAAAATAAAAAGTTACATGGTTTAGAAGAGGCTTTGATGGTGAATTAAGGGCAAGTTTTCGTCATCTGACTCAGGTAAAACATTCAACTCCCACTTCAAAAGCTTAGCAAGCGTGACGACATGAGGTCCCCGGAGGCTGTAGATCTCTCTTAATTAGATCTGTTGTTATTCCTCTCACTGTCCTTTGGCACCTCTTTTTCCAGTTACATCAGTGTGCTGTGGTTCCTGCTGTGGCACTGAGTTGCAGCAGCACTGTGACATTCAGGACTCTCTATATATTGTCTTCTCTGCCATCCGACACTATGTGATGAACTGCTGACCTCCGTCTTTAGGCGCTAGCCTCCTGGCAGTTTGCGCAACTGCGTGCCACCCTCTGCTTGTGTGTCTGGATCTGCACTGTGCACCTGGTGAGGCCGTAGGTGTGAAGCAACATATGGCGTGCCTTTGCCTGGACCTCCTCCCAGTTGTTAGCACCGGAGGGCGCTGTGCACACAAAAAGACATTTAAAAGACACACACACACACACACACACAAAAAAACCACCAACAACAACTTGCAACAAGCAGCTTATGATATTAGAGCTGGAGACACCAACGGGCTGGATAAAATGATGAAGAACGCTGGCTCTGTGATTGGCTGCACACTGGACACTTTTTATACTTTGGTGGAGAAATTATGCATCATGGATAATCCTGTCCACCGTCTGCACCACTTAGTGGACAGGCAGTGGAGTATGTTCTCTGTCAGACTCATTCAGCTGTGCAGCCGTGAGGACAGATGCAGGAAATTTTACAGTAAGTCTCGACATTGCAACACATCTGTCTGAGCAGTTTACTGTGAAGCAAGTCTAACGTGACCAGGCTTTCATTGCATTAGCTGGACTGACAAACTTAAAAACCTCAGTCAGAGGTGAGGGGTATGACAACAGCAGTTATCAGCTTTCTTTGTTGATCCAGGCTTTCTGCTTCTGGCTCTGGGCATGCTCACATCATATTAAAATGATCTGATCAAAAGCACATGCAGAAGAATAAATATAAAAATATATTTATGCCACCACTCAATGTGCCTCTTTAAAGTGCATACACTTAAACATTAGTGGTTACTCAGTGCATTCAGCTCCGACTCTGTCATACAGCCTTATAACGAAGAGGTGGAACTCGATTTAGTATGTCGCCATATCAGAGTGAAATTAATTTTACTGATTTTTGGTGATGAATAACCTACAAATGTAACAGATCAGTTTTCTAATCTGTGCTGCCACAGCTGGGCTTCATTTGGCTGTGTTGAGCTCTACAAGACGCATGTATATGTATTCTTGCAGGGGAGAAGCCACATTGCACAGGATACTGTGAATAAAAGAATCAGTGAAAATGTGACACTTCCAGGTGACTTTAAACTGAAACTCTGAACACAATCTGCTCCTGACCATGTCATGTTCTATGGTAATTTAATTCAGAACCCACAATAATACAGAGAACTCCCCAACAATCAGACAACTCCCTTTAAGCAACCACTTGGTGAAAGTGGGGAGGAAAAACTCCCTTTTAACAGGAAGAAACCTCTGACAGAACCAGGCTCAGGGAGGGGCGGCCATCTGCTAGGAACAGTTAGATGACACACTGTGGAAGAGAGCCAGAGATTAATAATAACTAATGAATGAATGCGGAGTGGTGTATAAACGCAGAGTGAAAAGAGGTGACTGAAGAAGAAATACTCATCATGGGACGCCCCCCAGAAGCCTACAGCTATTGAAGCACCGTGACTCTTAACACTTCATTAGTTAATGGAGGGTTCAGGGTCACCTGATCCAGCCCCAACTATGAACTTTATATTTAAATAAAAAAAAATTTTTAAAAAAGGAAAGCTTCAAGCCTAATCTTAAAAGTAGAGAAGGCGTCTGTCTTTTGAATCTCACCTAGTCAGGTAAATAGATTTCGAACCTGCACTGTTACCACACACACACACACACACACACACACACACACACTCTCTAAACCACTTTACTGCACTGAACTGTATTCTGTTTTTACTTTGTTAAATTTGACATATTTTACACATTGTATTCTATTGTAGTGAAGTGGAACTCCATTGTAGTGCTTTACATAAGAAGCCAAAGGTCCCAGGAGGGGACACGAATCCCTCCAGGATTGTGTCAGGATGTGTAAAACCTCTGCCAAATCAAACATGCAGAGCTGCCCACTATGGTGACCCTTTCTGGAAGGTCAAAGGGAGCAGCCAAAAGTTGCTTTTTATACTATTGCACCGAGTTGCATAACCATTTAAGATCTTTGTTGTCAGTTTGTTATAATTAATTTTTTGGCTGCTTTAACACAGGCATGTCCAAGCTTTGGAATACATAAAGCTTATATTATCTTAAGGTGGACATGGCCATTGTGAGTTTGGCATTCTGGCCATTGCTAAAGAAATCAAGTGATTTTTATCATATTTAATTTTAGACTGACATCTGCAGCTATTGTTGAACTGACTTTTCTTTAGGCAGTGAAAGCTCATGCTCCAACAATGACTGAACAGCTCCCTCTTGTGTACAATCTGCAGCTTAGCACATGAGTGAACTGTTCTGTGTGACACATTTCAATACAGTTAAGTTTCAATACAGGTCAGAAGTAAATAGTGAAAGCCAGTTTTATCCACTACTTTGTTGCAGTGGCTTTCTAAACACTTATTTCTATTTTTAAAGTAAAAGCTTGAATTAAAACAGTCTATGGTTGTCTAAAAATGATAAATAAATATGGGTGAAAGAAAAATGAAGAACTGGCTCTTTATTTTTGTAAAGGAGATTAAAAAGGTGGGCAAAAGCATTTGTGTAGTCCAAACTTTTCAAACATACTCTAGCACGCTACATTTGGCAGCAACCAGTATCAGCACTTTTCCTGCAAATCTTCCCTGCTGTGAAGTCCGATAGTGGCAGAATTATGAAAACAAACATCAAGTCTGAAAACAAAGAAATACCAGAGAAGGCTGTGATACAGATGGACAAAGACTCTACACAAACCCTTCTCTTCTGACATTTAAAGCACGGCCAAATCAGTACAGGAAACGGCATAAATAAGAGAAGCTGAGCTAGCTAAACCACAGCCCTGACCATGTTTCCTCAGCAGAAAGTTCTTGACTTCACTAAATTGGCTCAATTTTGCACAAAGGAGGATACCTTACAAAAGAAGTCACTGCCAACAGATTTTTAAAATATATTTAAACTGGACTTAAAGGAATTCCTAATGTAAATTTTACTTTTTTTGTCAATTCTGACAACATGGTTATCATTGTATAAGCTCACTGAATAATTCTTGTTATTAATAATGATTCTGCTCTTGTCCTGAAGTCAAAATGGAATCCAATTTGGTACTGACAAATGTACCTAATGAAGTGGCCAGTGAGTGTATTACACCCATTGTAAATCAAGAATTGTTGTACATGACTAAAGAAAACATGTTCATTTTCTGTGTGCAAAAAAATATATATTTATAATGACAATTGTTTTTTGTCTGAAGAGAAGTTCTGTTTAAGTGTTTCAGCAGTTTCTAGGTAACATTCAAGAACATGTTTTGTCAATTCCAAATTGAACAGGGTTTTTCCTGCATGTAGAAATCCCCCCCAAAAGCTTTAGCCAAATGAAAAATCACCTGCCCTGCACTGCCATGAAACTGTGGTTTTTATTTTCAATCACAATACACACTTCTTATTGCAGCTACTCACTGAGCTGGAGATGCACCAGTGCTGCAGTCTTGTCTGCTGTCAGCGCCCAGATGTTCAGCTCATCGACTGATTGGACATCTTCCAGCTTAAGGAGGTCCTCTCTGATTTGCTGAGTGTCCAGGTGCCTGGGAACACCTGACACAGCAAGATAAAAACGACAGCAGACAAATTAGTGTGCCCATCCCACTCTACACTCTTAGCAAACTAAACAGAATTACCTGATGGGATTCTGCAACAGGAGATAGGACTTACCCTCCAGCACAATGAGTCCTGTGTCTCTTATGATGCGTAATGTGGTGAAAAGAACCAGAATGGAGAAGATGTACGTGCAGATTGGGTCTGCCAACTTCAACTCTGGCTGTGAAGTCAGAAAGCTACATCAAACCTCCCGAATCTACTCACTTTTTTTTAAATTTTTTTTATTAAATACAAATCATCATACATTAGACCTTTTTTGTTGTAAAGCTCCATAACCACTACTACCAAAAGGCAAAATTCCCATGTTTACCAACTTCAATAATGTTTCCATTTTATTTAGATTAATTCATTCTAAATGCAGGTTTGATAAGGACAAAGGGACATCAACACTTCTTTTTACCTTCTCACTGAGGAAGAGAATAAAACACTTTTTTTCACTTTATACTGTGGAATAACATTCAAGATGATTTTCAATCATTTACATTAAGTGCATCTCAACTGATATTTATGCAAAGCAAATACACCTGCAGTATTAAAAATAAATATGAGCTGTTAAAAAAGCAAATAAACACATACCTTGAACCGGATAATGTAAGCAGCTATGAGCACTCCGACACTCTGGAGGAGATCTCCCAAAGCATGGATGAATGCAGCTCTTACGGCGAGGCTGCCGTGTGACCTCTGCTGCTGAGCCGACTGTGAACTTGAAGCACCAGCAGCGGCGTGAGAGTGGCTGTGGCTGTGGCCGTGGCTGTGGGAGTGCAGATGACCACCTTGGTTCAACAAGAAGCCCATTCTATAATGGCCCGGGAAGGAAACGAGAGGTAATTGAGTAATTTACACTGCATATGGTATATTTTTTCCCTGCTGCCACCAGGAGTTTAAAGACTTGCAGTCACAAGCTGTGGTAAACATTACACACTGACGATCAGCAACTTGAAGTGCAGTTTAGACAGTACTTTGAACTGAGGTGTTCAGCTTTTACTGGTACTCTAAAGTTTTCACTATAGAAACAAGTGTTACTTACATGACGTTAACAGCCACCCCCACAGCTGCAGTGATGAGCATGACATCACCATCTATGCTGAAATCCTGTTTTACTGTCCTCTGAACTGCCTCGTAGAGCAGTATGGCAGTCAGTATATAGATGAGCAGCACACTGAGGACTGCTGCTACCACCTCTAGAAAGGAAGAAACAACCAGTTTATCTTTATCTACCAGTCTAGGCATTTTTTTTTTTCAAATTAGATCATCCAATCTAATCTAGAATTTCTATTCAATTTTGATAAGTATTATCAGGCAACTTAGAATAAGATACTATTGTGATATAGCAATTCTACAACACTAAATACATTCTAAGGTTGCTCCTAAAAAGCACCCCACCCCCACCCCCACAAAGCAGAAATGATCTTATTATCACTCAGTTATTATGACTCAGTTCATTTGCTCTGCCCACTGCTGACCATTTTCTTCCTGTCAGGTGGATCATTATGGCTTTGTTATACTGGTTTAAAGGTTTAATTTTTTTACTGCAAGTTTAACATTTGTTTTCCATGCTATATGCTGTTCCTTATCAAATATAATTTGTATTCATGGCTCAAACACGAGTCCAGCGTGAACCTTAAGTTTACTTTTAACTTAAGCGGACAGCACCACGTGGGGTTTTCCTGGCTCAGAGTGAGGTTTTTCTTCTATGTAGGAAAAACCCTTCTATTTGTCCACTGACAAATTGTTCCTCCCTAATACCCTGTGTTAGTTTTGCCTGTTTTATTTTATTTCTAGTCCACCTTAAGCTCATGTCTTGCTTTGTATTATTTCACCATGTCTTATCAGAGCCAATGAGTATGCTGTTTAAGAAGACAAATCTTAGTAGAATGAAGAAATTTGTGGGTTTAAAAATGTGCTCTGTCATATTTATAAGTGTTGAACTGATAAAATGCAGCAGACCAAAGCAACCACGTGTCAAAGAGGTGTGTATATGTGACAAATGTATTAAAGAAAGAAAAAAAAAAGAAAAAAAAAGAAAAAAGACAACTATCCTGGTCTACATTACATTTAAATACAAAAAGAAAGGTAACTGTAAGTCAGGTTCCCTGCTGGGTCTTATATTATCCCAGAGATTTCTCAGAGATATCTTCCAATAACCACAGATTTCCATATTTTTCAAATGGAACCAGCCAGGATGAACTTTTGGTGTTTCTGACTCTTGGTCAAACAAAACAGAGCAAACTGAATGTGTTAACTAGGCCTTGCCTATTAAACTAACTAACTAAGATAAACTGATAATAAAAATTATGATCGACTGCAACCTTACAATACCTCTGCTGGAATAATATTAGCTGAGGTCACAAAGCATTACCTGAATATAAACTAAAATGCTTAAAGTATCAAACTATTTTCAGAGACATTCCCTCTGAGATCAGACCACAGGAAGACGGAAGAACCGTAGCTGATATTCGACTTCAAAAGGTCTAACACAGTTTAAGCTAGAGAAGAAGAGAAGGGCAGTCAGAGTGAAGAGGAGCAATGTTTTCCTCTGCCCGTGCTTACTGAACAATCCTGGTAAATACAAACAAACAGAGCAAGTAAACGTAGGATTCGGGGGGCCCCCTTTAGATCCAAACAGAGTGACCTAACTAACCGCTGTATAAGGATGCTAAAACAATATGTCTTTCAGTTCAAGTACTTGTTGCTCATCTCCATGAATGACTGCACTTCAACAAGTGTTTTGTAATGAATCTAGAGACATTTATATATTTACTTTAGCTCTACTTCCATTAAATAGAAACAATGGTTTATAACAAAAGGATAAACATTCATAACAGATAACATTTAAAGAGCCAACATGACATTTATCAGTTTCTGGCAGAGCTTTTCGAAATCTGCATCTCTAATGCTGTAAGGCAGGGATGTCAAACTGAATTTACATCATGGAGCACATACTGCCCGAGCTGATCTTAAGTGGGCCGGACCAGTTAAAATCCCCTTTCTGTCAGTGTAAAGAAGTTTAACTACACATGTAATCCCTGAGATATCTTAATAAAAGAAATGAGCAATTTCTACAGTACTTCTCAGTTTTTCCACAACACTTCTGTAGTGTTCTGAAAGAAAACTGTCAGCATGTCTCTTTGGGCTTAAGTTGTAAGAAACAAATCTTTAAAACAGAAAAAGTTCTGGGAGTTCATTAGCTAGGCAGACCTGGAATTATAACAAAAATGAGAACATACCTAGACGATGGAGTCCAAAAGTGAATCTCTTGGTTGGTGGTTTAGTAGTAAGAAAGAGGGCCAGCATAGAAAAGAGAATACCCACAACATCGGCTAAGATGTGCAATGCATCGGTCATGATGGCTAGACTGTTGGACACATAACCACCTGAAAACAAAACATAATGGTAATGATAAAATATATTCAAACAATTTGTGTGCAACTAATACACCATTAAAAATTACTGTCTTACTAGAGACAACTGACGCACAAAGAAGATGAGAGCAGGCCAGTTCATGCGAGTTCGAAACAAGAACAGCAGATATAAACGTGACTTGTACAGATATAAACCATTACTTGTATTTTGTGTGTTTCTACCATCTTTTTTCCTTTCTGGAATAATCATTTTTTAACCGGGGCTAACTAAAAATCACTAATCTAAGAGCTGGCTAGCATCAAGAATTAAACAGGACAGGTTTTAACCCATGCCTGAATTCAATGTTTGGCATGTATAATCAGTCATAGGATCCTCGGGCTGCCTGCAATCCTGATATACAGCTTACACAGAGCACCAATGAAGCAAATGCTGCCACTTTTCTGACTCTAAAACTTTAAGACATGTGAATAAAATCTACTGGCTAATGTTCATGCTTTATGGTGTTTTTGTTTTAAGAAAGCTGGCCTTACATGGAAGCCTTTCATTGCTACTGATGTGTCATTCTGGTCCTATCTTTCATAGATCTGTTAAGTTTGTCACTTCTGGTTAATCACAAGAAGAAAGGTCCATTTCTTACCTATAAATTCACCCGTCATAAAAAGAAAATACAGCAAAGCTGCAATGCCAAGCCTCTTCATCACCCTCCTGTGTTTTATGGTCTCCCGCTTCCTAGTGCAGTTGTCACAAGGATCCATGTTTAGCCCCGGGCTGCCCAGGCTGGAAGACGAGTCCAGCAGGGAGTCATCATCATCCGCCACTACCAGTGTGTTCACGGCCACACCGTTGGACGAAGCTCCGGCGGAATAGTCCGACATCTCTCCAGACACCACGACCTTCAGCTTGTTGAATCTGGGCGCCTCATCGTCCGCCAGCTCGTCCGAAAAATCAAAAGGAGCCGTGTCGCTCAGGTCCCAGTCGCTTCGCTCCCTCCTGAAGGCGGACCGCACTTTGCCGAACAGGCTCCCACCTGACATCTTTGATACTGATAAGGGTGAGCTCTGTCTGTAGGCTGCTGTCCTTTGGGGTAATCATTCACGCTTTTCTAGCGGGTGCTCGACGGTGGGACTGTACGTCTACTCCATCTCAGCACCTGGAGGACAACAAAAATAAGCGAAAGTGATATCAAAAACACAGAGAGCATCCCTTCACGCCCGCACAGCTCAGCGATTTCCCCACCGGGGTCTCAAAAGAGCTATTTACACGACTGACAAACTGCTGAACTTATGTTTTAAATATACGACCCCAAGTCGCTCACATTTCCACGTGAGCCGATGAACTTTGAGTTCGACCGTCCTCCTAAAAACAGTATTGGCTAAAAGTAACAAGCTAGCTAGTAAATGTTAGCTACCCTGTCGTGTCGGTTTGTGACTCTCATACAGTCAGCACCGCGCGGAAGACTTTGACGAAACATGAGCGGGACTTACCACTAACTGTTCCCTCAGACTGCTTAAACTTATTTCGTTCCCACGTTAAAAACAGTCATGGTAAAAGTGGTTGAACCGTCAGAATCGAGGAAGGGAACTGCCTCTGTACTGCTGTTGTTACAGTCCCAGCAGCAAGTTTGGTTTCACAGGCACAGTCACGTGATTGAACGGATCACATGACGGGTTTTTTTTTCCTTTTAAGAGGCAGTGACAAATCCAAAATATTTCCGCTCTGTTTTCTTCTTTTTTGTTGCTAACATACCCGTACTAATCACGGCTACAGTTACTGATACATGCCGATTAAACCAGGTAAGGTGCTGACTGATGTTTACAGACCGCCGAGCCACTGCTCTGCCTCTCGTAGGTCACGCTGTACTCATTATGGAGCAGCTGAGCAGGCTAGCTAGGTCTTCACAACGTTTGCATACCTGATATTTGCCTCTAGATAAAATAGTGAAACCCGACTGTCTTCCTTTTCTGTGCCTCTTTGTAGGGTAGAAAAGCAGTGGGTCAGCAGAGTCGTTGCATATG